>JASDQU010501848.1:26112-40380 GCA_032191745.1 Picea mariana
CACATAAGATATACACAGCGACAGATTTTTCACGAGGAAACCCATAAAGGGAGAAAACCTCTTCTTCTTCGAAATGATAGGTAGTCTTTTAAGTTATGTACATCATCTATAATTGAGCACCAACTGAATGTGAGGCTACTACCTCTATTTTACAAGATGCTACTTGCTGAGAGCACCAACTCTCTTATTTCTCTAGCACCCACTAGAAGGAAGCACTGACTCCCTGGTTTCTCTAGCACCCACTAGAAGGAAGCAACAACTCCCTAAGAGTTTCAGCACCAACTGGATGGAAGCACCAACTTCCAGTCACACAGGCACCAACCTGTATAATAGAGAACAATAGTTCTCCCTTGCACCACCCTGCCACCCTGGTTTCTCTGGCTGCAATCAGATGGAAGCTACAACGTCCTGTGTTCAAGCACCCACTTGAACCTCTGAGGACAACAGTCCTCCCTAGCACCTCCCTACCACCCTTATTACAAATAAATGATTGAATAACCAACAACTCTGATAAATCAATTCTTACCACTTATTCACTATTCTGCAATTCTTCTTTGCTACACTATTCTTTTGCTCTGTTCATACTTGTCTTGACTTGCTGTATCTTTCTATCTGTTCTTTCTCTATCCTTCTCATGCTTTTTGATATGTGCACATTCTGCTCTCTTCCCCTTTTCTCTTCTATTCAGCTTCTGTTCCTTACCTTTGAGATTTCTTCACACTGTGCATACTATAGTTTTACCTTTCTACAGTTCAACTCATTTTTCAGTCAGAACAACCAACTTTGCATAGTCGTCTCATGTCTTCTTTTATTCACACACACTCAGCAATTGAATTGCCAACCGATCAAGAATCATGAATCAGTTTTTCTAACTGAATCGTAACTGATCAATTAACTGTGGGGTGAAACAGTAGCCCTCCGATCATATTTGAATTCACCTGTACAGTTGGATTACAAGGAACAAAAAGTCTTTCGCATTTTCATATTTCGGAAATTCATGATTTCGCATGTCACGAATTCCTGTTGCGAAGCATCTCAACTCTCCAAGTTTCGAACCCCAAAATGGATCCAGATCAACGGTCCAAAAAACTTCATAATCTGATCCCTTCTTTTCCCAATCGAACAGTTGATGGGATTTCAGCGTTTTTCCCTTCGAGTCTTCGAGACTCACAATAGTCCCTTTCGGCATTTTGTGATTTCGCATGTTGCGAATTCCTGAAACTCCATGTTGCGATCCCCAAAACTCCATGTTGCAATTTCGCATTTCCGCATTTCGCGATTTTGACAATTCTTGTGATGAGATATCTTGACGCTCCATGTCGCAATCCCCGAAACTATGAAGAAATATCTTAGCTGGACTAGCTTCGATCATTTCCACATTTCTCATTTCGGCATTTTGCGATTTTGCATATCGGCATTTCATGATTTTGCATGTCACAAGTTCGAGAGGCTAGGGAACCCCGTTCCTTTGATTTTCTAGTCAGCAAAATGACGATCTTCTACCACGTGTCCTATGTCCCCAATGGTCCAGATCTTATCGTGATTTTGAATCTTCACAGGTCTTCGTCGTGCTGATCAATGGTCTAGATCAATCCTCAATTAGACGGCTAGGATTATTTCGCGAATTCACTAATTTGTGACTTCAACGTTTCACATTTCACGACTTCGGGACTCCTGTGGTGAAGTGTTTCTACACTTCCAACTCCCGGTATCCAAAAATACGATTTTCCAGTCTGCCAAACTCCGAAATGGAGTGTGCCTGTTTCGGGATTTTGGCATTTCTCATTTCGCGACTTCGGGACTCCTGTGGTGAAGTGTTTCTACACTTCCAACTCCCAGTATCTGAAACTCTGATTTTGTGTTCTGCAAAACTCCGAAATGGAGTGTGCCTGTTTCGGGATTTTGTTGTTTCTCATTTCGTGACTTCAGGACTCCTGTGGTGAAGTGTTTCTACATTTCCAACTCCCTGTATCCGAAACTCTGATTTTTCGTTCTGTAAAACTCCAAAATGGAGTGTGCCTGTTTCGGGATTTAGGCGTTTCACATTTTGGGATTTTCTGCCATGCGATCATTGTTGCGCTGTTGGTCTTTCCACTTTCTCTTATTCATCATCGTCGAGCTGAGCTTGCCATCAATCATAAACAATAACTCTACCTCCTGTCTGCCCATAATAAATATGCCAACAAACATGTCCAATATTTCCCTAGGTATAGAGTCTGACAACCTCACTAGTGTTCTAGAGGTCAACAATAAAAGAATGTCTCAATGACATTGTCATAGAAAATGTAGAGAAAAATTCCATGTCCAAGGAAAAATATAGCATATAGGTGGAGTTGAAGATGAAATTTGTTCCTTAAGGGTAAATGAAGAGGTCATGGTGGGCCTTATTCATGATCCTACCAAAGAATGGGCGAATCAAGTTATGATTGTAGTTTCAAAAGCCACATGAACATGAAATTAAAAGAAATTAGGATTTCTTGGGCATATTTTGGTTAGTTCAAGAGAGAATTTATAAGGAATATTTCTTAATTATAAAGGGACTTTCAAACCTTAGATACCCACCTCCATACTTTTGTAAGTACAAACTACTAAGATTTTCCCTATATTTTTCTTTTTCCACAATCCAAATATCATACATTTTTCATAGGTTCATACCATGAATACCAAGTTTCATCAATTCTCCATTGTTTTCCTCTAGGTTTATTTATATTTGATCTCTAGAATACCCATCCCTAACATCAAGGGAAAATTATTTTACTTTCCTTGTTTATTTAGGTCACTAAAATTTTGTAACGCATCATATAAAACATTACCTTTGACTTTTAAACGATTTCATTGTGGGGATATTATTGTCATTTTTGAAGAAATCTCCATAAAAAGCTACCAAGGAGCCCAAAACCCACTCTCAAGGGGGAAGGGCCCATGGTTCAAGAGCCATTAGGGATGCCTTACTTGTCTCCACATGTTTCTCCTATTGATATTCTAGTGGGTGGATGAGGGTTTGATATGGTAGATATATTCCATCAGGAAGGATAATGACTAAAAAAATCCAAGACAAAGGCCAAAAATGAACCCTTTGGCCTTGAAGGGAGAGAAACACCCTTTTCCGGTAGTATCAACTATGATTCTTCCCATATTCAATGGTGATGGTGTGTGAAACCTTTATAGAAACATGGATTAATGATTTTCCATGTGTAATATTCATTTGATCACTCATGATGACATCTTGGTATTGGTCTTTCTTCAAAACTTGGTTGGCTATGCATACAATAGGTTATTTTCTCTACTAGTTGGTTCTATAACTTGTTTCAATGACCTCGAATATGTATTTTTATTAATGTATGATCAACCTATTGCTTACCATACACTTATAACTCAATTTACCCAAATATTATCGGAGAATATAGAGAGAATTAGAGATTTTAATCTTAGATATTTTAGAACGTTGCAGAAGATACTAGAGGAACAAGACAAAAAATGATTGTATTGTTTGGAGTTATTCCATATCTATGAATGAAAAATATTCACTAAAGTATGATTGTATAAATACTTTGGAGGGAGCCATGAGGAAGGTGCAAGAGATGGAGGAAGACATGCTTGAAGCCATGTAGACCCTGATATCATATTGGGGTGAGTCTACGGGAAAATGCCAAACCTAACAATGTAAGAATATGGAACTTATGCATTAACTGGTCTCATGAAATCTAGGGTCACATGTAGAGATATGTTACAAGGACATCCTACCAACATGCATAATATTCTAGCAACTGGTGATGTACCTTGCAACCACCATGATGTAGAGTTGAACTAGCTAAATATAATTGTACATAAGATACAATATGAGTTTTTATAGTTGAAAAGAATGAAGAGTTGAAACCAATGTCACAACATCCTACACCAATCATGGGAACACCTAGACTTAGAGAAGGGATTAAAATTTCCAATATAGGAGAGATGAAAATGACACATAGTTTAGACCTTCGTAGGTAGCCCAAACTAATGGATGTTGATGGATGAGTACTATGTTGATGAGATCCTACCATAAAACAAAAAATAATTCCTTAATCAACAATTATAGGATGGGGGATCAACAACTCAGTATTTGGATTCTAGTGAATGGGATGACTAGATGATGCATACTTGAAAATGGGATTTGTTTGAGGAATAATTTTGATATAGAAGTGGAATATTGAGAAAATGTTGTCAATACTAAGTCCCAGACTAACAAGTTAAATTCCAAGAAATCCATGGTGTTTCATCCTATTAAATAAAAAAGATGGTAAAAAATGATCCTAATATAACCATAAGATAGACTCTAAATGCCCCACTTATAGATCAAGAGAAACATTTGAAATTATAGAGTGCAGTTGATCCATGAAGAGATTATAGTAACATAAACTTAGTGCCCCATGACTTATAATATTATGGACGATATCTGTAAATTGCAAGTCACACTTCATTTTATGGAGGTGGTGAATATTCCTTAATAGATGAAAAATATACTCTTATATTTGAATAATAGAGTGAAGGATAACCCATAGGTGGAGGTTTTTACTACAAACTATTTCCATTAATTTGGGTTACTTTCTTGAAGGATTGGAAAGAAGATTCTCCCATTTTTTTGTCTCTTTGAAAACTGATGACCTCATTTTACAAAATTGCATGGTGGATAGTGGTTCCATTGATAACATTATGGAACTTTCTATCATGGAAGCCATGGAGTTGGAATATACCCAATATTATGAGGTAAGAGAAGGAATTTATGCCATAGGTTTTATCAAATTTCTAGCTTATGGAGAGATTAAATATTTTTGTGCTTGGATAACGACTACCCCCCATATTCACATTCTCTTCACCATTATCTTTATTAATTTTCCCATGACATATTTAGGGGTTCATGGCCAAGAGTGGAGTTTCTCACTAGGAGGATATGCCATGAATGATGAGAGTTTCATGATGTTTCCTACTAAGGATGTCTAATTAATCAAATTCATGTGAGAGCCAAAAGGGCTAGTCTATTTTGAGAAAAAGGGACTCAGGGAATAGAGAAATTTGTTTATGGAATATTTGGAAGCTATGCCTTATTAAGTGAATAATGTATCAATGTAATAGAGTTGCTAGATGTTGATCCCCATTTCAAAGAATTTTAGAGGATGGATTTTGATGAGGCATGTGCCAATTTTGGATTTGGTGTCAGAGTAGTTTTCAAAAGTTCCATTGAGATTTGTATCCTCATTCTTTAGATTGTAATTTGAGTGAAAAAATAATGTGTCATAGTATGAAGACTTCGTTCAATGATTACTATATTTTCACAAGAACTTAATATTCGAGATATTATCGTGATTAGAGCCTTGAAGTGGAATTAATCATGTCAAGAAAAAATATGTTATCAAGAAGGTGTAATCGAAATCCTTTGTGCAAATGGAATTGAATATCATTCAATTCTTAAATTCATTTGACATAAGGTTTGTTTCCATAGAGGAAAATCAGAGGGTAGATTCTTTAGCTATATTAGCCTCTCCTTTTAATCCTCACTCATCCCTCTCAAATAGTTCCTTCAAAGTTGAACTCGTTTTCTCATTTTTTTCATCAACAATAAAAGTTTCTAGTAATCATTTTTTGATATTGACAAACATATACTGATGTTTATAGTATAAATTGAGGGAATTAAGGAATATAGTGTAAAGAATTATGCTCTAGAACCCCAACAGAAGCATGCTCATTTTGATGAGTTGAGGGTATTGAACCAACAAGGAAATTTCCTTCCAGAAGGTTTCATCATAGTAGAATCCTTGTTTCCCAAGTATGATAGGACATAGAAGGGAAAATAAAGAGAGGAATTTTCTCTTCTAAAAAGTTTGGGAATAAAAAATTATTAACATTGGTAGTCTAGATAATTCACGGTTTTTGAACCTTTGTGGTAGTTGCATTGATGAGGATGTATCTCAATTTATCAAACCTTTTAAGGTGTTTGAAAATGTATTTGTGTGGACATATGATGATTAGAAGGAACATGATAAGGGTATCATATATCATGTTATACCATTGAAAGAAGGAGTAACATCAGTAAGGTAGAAACCAAGGATGATAAAATTAAAATTGAAGACTCTCATCAAAATTGAATTGGAAAATTTGTTAAATGTAGGGATTACCCTACCAATCACAATTTTGGATTTTAATGTTGATCCAGGTGGGCATCGATGGATGCTCACCTATTCCACTAGCTCAAAATACAATTTCCATCTTGGCAGTTTTTTCTACAGTTTTTCGGGTCTCAAACTTATGGGGTTGTTTTGAGGCCCTAAACAACATTTTTTTGGCTTGACAACACCTAGAATGTAGCTATAAATATATGCTAGGAAAAAAAAGTGTACTCCTTGACTAGGCCTTTCCGACAAGGTACTGAGCGCTCCAAACAAAGATAATATGCAAAATTTGCGCCCCTAGGAAGTTGACGTATCAACTACCCCAATCGGGGCCCACAAACCTTTTGGAGTTTCATCTTTTGGGGTTAGGGTTTTGGACATTTATGGTTTTCTCATTTATGATTTATGTTAAAAAGGACTTTTGAGCCTCATTTTAAGCATCTTCTTGCAAATGCGCGTAGCAGTCACATCTCTTCTCAGAGATAATCTATCATCATTATACTGAGTTCATTTCACTCTGTATTTTCTTTTACAGTCGCTACATATTTCATTATTTAATATAAATTGAGTATTACTCTATCTCTGTTGTTTTGTCCTATTTATGGGTTTCATTTTGTTCTCATAAATCCATAATAGTGGTATCATAGCAGTTTTCTCTTTATCTATTTCTTTGTGCATGTCCCCAACGAGGTCAGGGTATAAGGCATTTAGACTTGAACTAGTTGATACCTTGGAAGACCATCCTCATTGACCCTAAAAACTTCCCATGGCGGAAGAAAAAAGAGACGAGGGAGCAAGAGATCCTATTAAGTTGTTTTTCATGGAGGTCCTCACGCAATAGAGGAATGGGATGATGGATAATTTCACCCAAATCCTTCGATGACTACTGACAACAACATATGTGTATTCATCAAGAAACCACTTTGGAGGTGCCTCCCCCTTTAAGGTACAGGTTAATTTTGATATTCCTTTATTTGAAGGTCAGATAGATGTGGATGCCTTTTAAAAGTGATTAAATCTACTAGAAGGTTATCACCTTTGTACTCCTTAGGGATATCCACCATGTCAAACATTGGTGGGAAACTTACTGTGAGAAAAATCCACAAAGTATTATGGAATATATGATTTCAATCCCACTTAGGAATCTTATATGGATATCGTCAAGGAATAATTTACCCTATTGGAAACTATGACAACCAATACATGAAATGGACCACATCGTTTCAGGAGAGGGACCAAACAATGATAGAGTTCAAAAATACCTTCTATACCTTGTGCAACAAGCTAGGTATCAAAGACTCTGAGTGACATCTAGTTCTAAAATACCATGACCATATACATAGGTACATAAAAAAAAATGGATTTTATGGACATATCTTCGCTGGGATATTCTTATCGGTATGCTATCAAAATCAAGAAAACAATTAAGCATAGGAATAAGAGGGATTTTGTATTTGTGAATCCATCACAGTAGAAGCAGGGAAAAGGTGCTCCCAACACATAGAACAAAGGAAAAATAAAGGATGAACAACCTTATGACAACCACTCTAAGATGTAAACAAAGCAGGGTAATGGGAAGACCAAGAAATACATTGGGAGGTGGTGTGAGTTCCATAGAATCCCCTGGAAGAACATCGATGAATGACACTTGAATCAATCATTGGTGGCCGAGTTGAAATACTTAGAGTAAGATCTAGGCTCAGAATCTGATTCTCATCTAGAAAAGGGGAAGCAAATCATTGATGCAAAACCTAATGCCACAGTCGCTACCACCAACATCCAACAAAATGAACCAAAGGAGCTAGAGGAGGGTGAGTGTATTTTCACTTGTAGATGTGGGTGAAGGGGGCTCCACCATTTCATTGTTGATAGTGGAAGGAAAAATAACCTCACCTCAATAAAAATAGTCAAGTGGTTGGATTTCTTGACAACACCACATCCATAGTTGTACAACATCGAGTGGATTAGCTAAGGATGGGATCTTCGTATAAGCCAATAGTGTCATCTTCCCTATGGCATCAATCCCTTCAAGGACAATGTATTATGTGATATTTCCCCACTTGAAGTTTTTGATGTTCCTTTAGTCCATCCATATATGTGGAAACATATTGTTGTATATGAGTCTAGACCTCGTAGTGTCAATGTTACTGTGGGAAGACAACTATACATGATACCAAAGGTAGCTACACCTACCACAATTTATTTGGTCTTGGCTAAGAAATGAAAGAAGGCCATCTCCCATACTAGGAAATTTTTACTCTTCATGATTCACTAATCTCAAAGCGAATGGAGGGTTGCAGCCACATCCATGACCTCCACACATGGCTCCTCTACGTTGCAGAAGCATGTAGACAAAGTCATGGAAGAATACCGGTACATCTTCACCTCACCTACCAGGGTTCCTCTATACTATCATGTTAAGCATTCAATTGAGCTGACCCCTAGAACACCTTTTCCTAATGTGCTAGTGTATCAACGCTCTCTCCTAAAAAATGAGTAAATCAAGCACCTGATTCAAGAGATTCTCCAAAAAGGGGACATTTTCCCAAGCTCATCACCCTTTGGGATCCCACTTGTGCTTGTGTAGAGGAAAGATAGTACCTGGTGACTTTGTATTTATTACAGATATTTGAACAAAATCATAGTCAAGAATCGATATCCACTTCCCTGAACTGAATACCTTCTTGACCAGCTCAAGGGGTCTAAGTACTTTAGTAAGATTGATTTGAATTATGACTACCACTATGTCCCCATAGAACATATTGATGCATGGGAGACTAATTTCAAGGGTAAATAAGGTCTTTTCGAGTGGTTGGTCATTCCCTTTGGCTTGACGAATGCCCCAAAAACTTTCATGAGGTTGATGGACGAAATCATGTGGCCATTCACCAATTCCTTTGTAGTTTTATATCTGGATGACATCCTCATATTCAACAAGAGTTGGGTAGAACACTTGCAACACATTCAAAAAGTCCCCCACACTTTGCGACAACACAAGCTATAACACCTAGCGAAATGCTCCTTCAACATGAACAAGGTCCAATACCTCAGATACTCTATATATGAGAATGAGGTTCATGTGTTACACATCAAAATTACTCACTTCAATAGTGTCTCAAGTGTCATCATTACAAGTGTTGTAAGTGTCGCATCGTGTCCGCCAGTGTCGCATCTTGAACACAAGTGTCACAAGTGTCGCAAACATTATATTGCCATATTTCCTATGTCATGCCTCTAATGACATCATAAGAACACTTAAGACACCTCAAACACTAGTTTTGAAGAAGAGAAATCACTTGACAAGGAGTACAAGCTTTTTTCCACTGGAAAAACCACTAAAAAGTCAATTTTTGGAAGGGAGCCCTCCCCTATGCTCTGTTAGGGAGCACTGGTGCTTTGTACCCTCTTCTAGGGGAGAGTTCTAGTGCTCTGTGTCCCTTTTGAGGGAGTGTTGGCCTTTTTTTGGTGAATTTTGGTTTGTTGGAGGAAATCAGGGAAGAATCCCCTCAATCTTCGAGGTTGGGTGGATTCGAATATGATTTCAAGGCATGATCTTAGGGAAGATCCACAACTGAAGGAGAGGAATCCTCAACTTATCCTAAATATCTCTCAAGTGGTTGGGCCTCTCCAAGCTTATATAAGGATGCCTTCTCATGGTGAAAGGGTACATGGTACATGATAGATGAAAATATTGGAGGTATGAAACCTATGATCTCATAGGCAACATACAGTATGGAGATGGATATTGAGAATTACACCAAATTTATGATCCCATAAGTGAGATTCCATTGAAGCATAATCAATGTAGATTACTTGAGAAAAGGGGTTGGACAATGAGAGCTAGAAGAAGCTGTTGCACCTTCATCAGAGGATTGTAGGTATTCTTCATTTGTTCTCATTAATATACATATATGCTTGGCCTGTTTCTTCCAAGTTTATGTTTGTTCCACATGAAGTTGTCTTCGGTATATAGATCTGTATTTGAGCTAATCTCAGTAGAATAGAAATTTTTTTGTATCTTTGTTTGTTCTACAGGACCTATCGAGGAGCTTAGGATTGAAGCTCAACTTGGAATTTGCGAGGACAAATGCCATTTAAAAAGGAACACTTTTCTTCTTTCTCTTCATTCATTAGCTTAGTTAGATCTAAAAGGATGTCAGTGACCAATGATAGCACCCTTTCTATCTTGGTTTTAGGGGTCTAGATACCAAGAGGGAATTCGCTTGTCCACAAGAGGATTCACCTGTAACAACATGCCAATCCAATCAAGACCTAAGTCATTTGTGTTTGGTCATCCCCGACCACACTCACTAAGCTTCAAATATTTTTAGTCCTTGACAACTTCTAACAAAGATTCATATTTGGGTTCTCCCACGTCACATGGGATTTCATCCAAGTGACCAAGGGTGGTTGCAAATCCATACTTCTGTGGGGAAGGTCAAAACATAAAGCCTTTATGATAATACTTTTTGCTCACCTTACTCGGTCGAGAATAACCATTTGATATTGAGATAGATTCTTTTGATTATGTTGTTGGTTCTATTATCACTTAACACGATCATCTGGTGGCCTATCATAGTGAGACACTCTCAGATTTCATTCATTAGTACCCCACCTATGAAAAAAAAATGTATTCCATCATACAATTCTACCGCTAATGGAAGCATTATATTCTAGGGAAGGAGACAATCATCCATATAACAAATCATAGGCCTTTGCAGTTCATGTAGACACAAGGAAAATTGTAAGATGACCTAAATAAAAATCGGTCCACATACTTGCAACCGTTCCACCTCAACATTAAGTATAATAAAGGAGCACCAATCACATCACTAACTATCTCAATCAACCTCCTGTTGTAGCACTAACCAAAGTGCTTGACTCTTACATCCATGCAACCTCCATGTGGCCCCAATTCTATGAAAATGATATTGACTTCGCTACAATCTACCAGATGTTGGGAAAATGTATTATTGTTTCCAACTTTCATCTTCAGAACGAAATACTATGTCATTTGGTTCATATGTGTGTTCCTTCAAGCGAGCGTGCAAAGATGATTTGGGAATCCTACTATAGTTGGGTGGGATGACATTTTTTCATGGAGAAGATAGCGACAGTAATACAAAAGTATTTCTATTGGTTGAAGCTTCAATATGATGTTAGTAAGTATATCAAATCCTACACAACCTACTTCATTGCCAATCTAGACATTAAAAAACAAGGACTGTACGCCCCCCTTCCTACTCCCGATGGGCCCTGGGAATCCATATTAATGGACTACATGTTAGGTCTCCCCTCAACGAAGGATGGAAATGACTATGTATTTATGGTTATTGATCGATTCTCTAAGATGTCCATTTTGACTGCTTACAGGAAGAGTATCACAATCATGGCCATTGCCAATCTCTTCTTTGAGCGTGTATGGGTACACTTCGAACTACCACAAACCATCATATAATATCAGGATAGTATATTCTTGAGCACATTCTGGTCAATCGTCTAGTCGTTGTTGGACACCAAGCTCACCAAATCCAGATTCCACTTCCTTCCACCCTGAGATTGATGGATAGACAGAGGTAGTCAATAGGATGATCATGCATATCTTGCGCATGTACAACTCCAAGAATCCACACACATAGGATGAGAGACTTACTTATGTCCAACATAGCTACAACAAATATCTTAATAATTTGACCGACCACATCCATTTTCAAGTGGGCTTGGGATTTCAACCATTGGGTGCCATTGATGTAGCACTTATCCTTGCTGCATCCACACAAGAAGAATATTCCCATGTTTATTATGAGGTCGACAATGACACCAAATTCATTGAACGTATTAAACACATCGTATAATAGGTCCATGATATATTGCATAAAGCTAATGCTAAGTAAAACCACCTCTATGACCAACACTGGGTTTCTGTTGGTTTCTTATCTTAGTTATACCTTTAACATGATTTGACCCAGGTTCTGGTCTACTAGGGATCCAACAAATCCTCTAAAACTATCGTCCCTCCTGGTAAACCAGAAGGAAACACAACACACAGAGTGCACTGTGCAGTCTCACCCGAGATAGTCTTAATGGGTGACTGCAATACTCAAATTATTGTTGTCCATAACTGAATGGGGATCTTTAGGTTGCACGCTGTGAATTCTATATAATTATTAAAGCAATATATTGTCGTTCTCATTCATGCATGTAAGGTAACTAGATCCATTGATTCATTCATACATCATTCTAACATCTACTTATAGTCAGTAAACGAGATATAGACATTCAATCACATAACACAGGTTTTACTGTGGTTCACCCCCTCCCATGCCACGTCCACAAAGATGTAGATCTCAAGCTATTTTATTATGGTATTTCCAAAACTACAGCGTCGTATGCTTTAAAACTCATCCTCGGTTGGGTCGAGATCACACCAGGATCCTTAGCCTGTGATCTAACCCTCAAGATATACCCTTCTGACCCTCTACAACTCACAACTTACAAGAATGGATCACATTACAGTAGTGTTACAGACTAGTTACTTCTTCTCATGCGAGTAACACCATAATATATGAACCCCCCTGTAGACCTCCTAAACATCTATTTATATGTATTTTTGTCTCATCAACCATTACAATGTATTACAAAAACCCTAAAACTAGCATCATTAGGTATTTCATGCATGCGTGCGTGCTACTTTTCCTTCCAGCTTCACTTTCCTCTTGCATGCCTTTCCACCAAAATAACCTTTATTTCTAATTCATCCTGCTTCCAACAGGCCCCCAAAACTGACATGTGGCTTGTACCAAGCCACCTAACCCTTGTGTTCTTTGTCGATCTCTCTTGGGATCGCTTGGAACTTCTCCGTGACATCCATTGCTTGTGTTTGGGCCTACGTGGTCTTTTCCTTGAGTGTGTCCAATACCTGTACTTCAATATCTTCATTGACCATCCTTGCACACTCTGTCTGGGTTTGTGAAATATTCATTTTGGCTTCCTTTGCATGTGCAATGATTTTTGTTGCTCGCTCCTAGACCGGTTCCATTTGAGCATGTTGCTCCTTTTTCTGTGTCTGCACTTTTATTAGTTCTGCCTGTAGTTTCTTCATATCCTGTGCTCCTTTGACGCGCTCCATGATTGACATTGTCTTCTACCTCTACTTGAGGTCCTGGATAGTTACACTTATCCTTTCTCCTTCCTGGTCCCATTGGTGGACTTGCTGATCCTCTTCCAACTTCGTCCAGAGATGTGTTTCTCTCTTGAACAGGTCGACCATCACATGGACTTGTCGCTCTATCGTATTTAGCTACATTGTTTCCTCCTGTTTCCTTTGATTCTTCACCTCTGGTGGATTGGTAGGTGTGAGTTTCTCCCGGATGTGCTCGATCTCCTGTTGGTATTGATTCATTGTTTGCACAATCTGATCAATATTCTTTGTTACCATGATTTCAACTGTTTATGCATTCTTTGGAATTTTCTCACAGGTTACGTCCAATTTACGTTCGAGCACATTCATGCAGTCCTTCTCCTCTTTGGTCTCAAGATTACCCTTCTCAAGTACCAATTCCAACATGTCTTGATTGTCCTTTGTTTGTTGCAATTCTGCTGCATCTGTGCGTGTGTGAGACTGTACCTCCTATGTAACACTGACTTGCAGTTTATACAAGGCCTTGGTTGGTATTTGCGTCAATACCAACTGTATTTGAGCCAAGTCCTTTAGGGGTGTTTTCCCCACAATTTCACATTAACCTTTCATCTCTCGCGTGCTTGCTTTGTATCGACATCGTGTGAATCTTGTTAGAGATGTTACCATGAGTGTGTTTTAATTGAACCATCGGTTCCCATGTACTTTCCATTGATTTACCTTGCTGTCTCCAGTTGGCATGATTAATGCGGCGTCCTGTAAGTCATTTGTGGCATTCAATTTTGATCATCTTCATCACCTAGCGCTTCTTTTTCTGTATCCTCCTTTCCCACTATTTTCGCTTTGTCATGACCATTGGCCTGGTCTCCATCGGGCTAGCATTTCTGAGTGTGTGTTCTCATTCTCTTTTCATCGCACTATACCTCTGTTGTTATCTTTTGATGTCCGACACAACGTGGCATTTTTATTTTCTTAAGTGCTAAG
>JASDQU010501848.1:40430-56187 GCA_032191745.1 Picea mariana
CTCCTTTCCCACTATTTTCGCTTTGTCATGACCATTGGCCTGGTCTCCATCGGGCTAGCATTTCTGAGTGTGTGTTCTCATTCTCTTTTCATCGCACTATACCTCTGTTGTTATCTTTTGATGTCCGACACAACGTGGCATTTTTATTTTCTTAAGTGCTAAGGGGTCGATTGTCCCTGTATAGCTTTAGTCGTCTCCCATTGATCATCCCTTTGAGTTCTACACCCATAAATCTTTCAACTATACAAGTCCCCCATCTGTGATAGGTTTTACTTCGTATGGTGCTAACCAGTGCATTCTGAGTTTTCCTGGATGCTGAAAGGATTTACTATCATACATCAACACTAAGTCTCCTTCCTTGAAATTTTTTCTCTTGATATGTCTGTCATGCCAAGCTTTGTCCCTTGCTTTCTGGACTTCTTGGTGGAGCCCTGCTATAATCCTATCTTCCTCCATGATCATCAGTTGGTTTATCCTATCCTATACTGCACCGCGTTCTATCATGTTCATAATCGCTGCTACGAGCAGACTAGGTACAAAAAATTCTAGTGGCCCCACTACTTCTTGTCCATATGCCAATCTAAATTACGTTTGTTCTGTCAACTTATTTCATGTGGTATTGTATGACCACAATACTATTGGTATATTTAGGTCCCAATCATCCCTATTAACGTTATAGATCTTCATCAGTGCATTTCCAAGGATCTTGTTAAAGGCTTCCACTGTTCCATTTTCTTGGGGATGATATGGTGTACTATTTTGATGATGAAATTTAAATTCCTCAGTCATAGCCTTAATAGTTCTATTAATGAAGTGAGTGCCTTGGTCTCTCATCAAAATCTAGGGGCAACCAAATCTAATGATCACTTGTTTGAACATGAAGCGTGCTTCTATCTTTTCACTGCAATAATTGACTGGTGTTGCTTCCGCCCATATTTTCAGATATTCTGTCGTGGTGATAATGTACCTTGATCCTGTCTTTTTGGATGGTGGGTTAATTGGTCCCACAAAATCTATTTCCCATTTGTTGAATACCTTCAAAGTTACCTGTGGTCAAAATAACATCTTGTCCCTTCTATTTGGTTTACCAACCCTCTAAAATACATCGCATTTCTAGCAGTACTCTTTTGAGACTCTGTGAATGGTCGACCACCATAGTCCTGTGCGCAATAACTTCTGCATGGTATCTTTTCCTGCGTAATTTCCTCTGTCTATTCCCTCATGGACTTCTGCTAAAATCCTTGGTTTTTCATTTTCTAGCTCACATCTTCTTAAAATGCTATCTACACCCATTTTGTATAAGTGTCCTGAAATTAGTTGATAGTTTGCAACCCGAAATACTAATTTTTCCTTTTGTGTGGTGTTATATTCCTGTGGTGTAGTCCTTGTACTCAAGTACTAGATAATTTCTACGAAGTATTCATCGGGGATCTAGACTGAAAATAACTGTGCGTCCAGAAAGTTGTCCTCTAGATTTGTAGGTTCCTCCCCATTCGTGATCCTTGACAAGTGATCAGGTCCTGCGTTCAACTTCTTTGGCTTGAATATTACTTCAAAATAAAATGATTGAAACAACATTAGCCTTATGCAAATTCTCCCCCCCCCCAACTAACGCATACCCCCTNTCGTTCCAATTCCTCGAGCCGGATTAGCTCTTCAATTCCCTGCTAGAATCCCATGAACAAAATCCACAGGTCCTATTATGAAACTCCGCCTACACAAACAAACACTGGGCGCAAGTTCCCTCCACGTGACCACTACTCGTGACCACAAGCCTAACCAAAAGGCACTTCACGTTTCACAATTTTGGGACTTCTACGTATGAGTCACTCTGACTCCTCTGATTCTCAAAACTCTAAAAAGGGCTTAACAGATGCCAGCTCCTTTCCTTACCTTCCATCGATGTGACCTCCGACCATGACCCGGGGCTCAACTCTCAAGCGCATCGGGGTTTCGTGTGTCGGGATTTCGTGTTTCGTGAAGTTGGAGGGTCACTCACCTTCCTGCTCTCGATCCCTAATATCTTGAAATGCTGATATTTCAGAGCACCTAATAAATAGCTCGCGCTCCTCTAGATATGATGGCCACTAACAAATCGTGAACTCTGGCCTCTCGAGTTCTCACGATTCTACCATTTGACCTTACCCTCCTGTGATTCAGTGAAATGTTGATCCTTCGCCATGTGTCCCCTTTGGATGGACGGTCCTGATGGTTTCGAAACTTGGGACTTCACAAAGTCNTATATCAACTACTGTTGATCCATATGCTCATATCCTATGACTAATATCTATCATCCTCCTACGCACTCCTCTAGATGTCTGGACATAGTTTCCAATGGTCCATATCTCCTCCTCTACAACTGATCTAATGGTTTTTGTCACTCCTCCTCCTGAGATTTGGTGCCTTTCTTTCTAGACTTGGAATATTTCGACGCTTCAAAGGTCTCCAACCTTCAATTTGTCTCCTGCGAGCCTTGCAATTTTGGGTCTCGTCTGTGCTCTAAAGACACTGTCCCTCCTAAGATTTGGCAATGAAACTCGACCTTGAACCTAACACCTTCCTTACAATCTGCACACAACTTCGTGCTACCTCTCCTAAGCTTGTTTGTGGCTTTGGACCTCAAAGTTTCTTGGCCTTCTTCTTCTTTCTACAAGAACCTTGTACTCAAAGGTAATATTCCTCCTGAGCTTACGAACTTGAAAAAGTGTGCTTCCCTCCACACTCCTTGTGCTCAACTGACCTTCAAATGACTATCTTCAACACTTCGTTTGAGTGTTGGCCTAGTGCATTCCTTGCATAAGTCTTCCTCCAGAGTGTTCAACGACACTGTCTCCTTGAGCTTCAACTGATCAAACCTCAAAGGTCTATGTCCCTTCTGTCTCTTGAAGAGATGCAAGTGCCCTCTTGGAAACTTTCTCTCAAGCACTCCTTGTTGATCTTGCAGAGTATTCAACAACTGTATAAGTTTCTTTCTCGAAACTTCCCTTATCTCTGAACTCGAAATAGAATTCTCCTTGTGCACTCTTTGCACTCACTCGATTCCCTCCTAGTAGAGCCTTTGCAGAATCCTCAATTATTCTACCTTTATGTGCCTTCCTCTGCACAGTCTTCACCTCCAGAGTATTCAGTAACCCTGAGGCTTCTTCCTGAGTCTATGAATTCTTTGGTGCACCCTCCTGGCACATTCTTTCCTAAATTCCACAGAACTTGGATGTGCACTCTTTGCACTAGCTCACAGAGTCTTCAACACTCTGTCATGCAACCCCTTGCATTAATCCACAAACAACCCAGAATGAAATCAAAGAACTCTCAGACAGATGGAGAAGTTTGTCTATGACCTGCAGATGGAATCTAACATACATCTAAAGCATAAAATAACACACACATGTTATTTATTCATAAGAAAATAAACACACAAAGAATCTCATGCAGGAAAAACTCTTCTTTGTATTAATATGAACATTCGATTACAGTATGGGTGAGATCGGATTGCAACAGGGTCTTGAATCTCTCTTTATTCTCTTCTATTCTAATATCATCTAGACTTCTAATGAATCTAGATACAAATATCTTTTTACAAAAGAGGGGCTCCTCGAGCTCTTCCCTCCAAGCTACCTACTCTCATTAATTTACATTCAATTACATTCAATGGTTGTCTAGCCCGAATCAGATCTAGATATTCAATCTGTCAACCATTAAAGGATAATCTATCTACAGCCTGTACAAAGGAAACAATTTGGCTCTTCTAGCCTTACAAACATTTAATTACAATTTGAAATTTGAAAGTGAGGGAAAAATGAGAGGGTTGTCGCCTCTCCCCTTATTGAATGCGCTTTGAAGTGTTGTCTAGCTGGCACATTGCTGGGTTGGAGCGATGCTCTTGCATCACCAACACTGGATTGTTGACTAGGTACTTGAGCATTGAATGGTCTATGAACATCTTGAAATGTTTCCCCAGTAAGTAATGTCTGAACTTATGAAGCGCGTAGACCATAGCTAGGCCTTCCCTCTCTGTAGTGTTGTAGTTCTGCTCTGATTCCAATAGTTTTCTGCTAGTAAATGTTATAGCATGATCCAATTCTCATGTTCATGGCTGCACCAGAATAGCTCCAAGTGATATGGCGGATGCATCTACATGTACGTTGAATGTCTTCTCCCAATCTAGGAATACTAGTATTGGTGCAATTAACATCTTTTCTTTCAGTGTATCCAAGTCGTTTTGTCAATCCTCATTCCACTAGAACTTTGTGCCTTTCCTTAGTAGTTTCTCCATTGGTGCGATGATCTGTGCATACCCTTTTATAAATTTTCTATAGTATCCTGTGTGGCCCAATGTGGCTCGCAGCTGGTGCATTGATTTTGGTGGTGGTAAGTTCACAATTACTGCAATCTTTGTAGAATCCGCGATCAAACCTTGTCTGCATACTATGTGACCCAATAGAATTCCAAAGGGTGTTCCAAATATACATTTATTAATGTTCAAGGATATTTGGCATTGCCAGCATCTTTCTAACATCAGTCTCAACATCTCTACATGATCCTTCAACAGACTGTACATTTTCCAACCATCCAAATATATCTCTAGAAACTGATGGATGAATTCTTTGAAGGAAACAATGACTACTCTGGAGAAAATTGCTGGTGCATTTTTCAGTCCAAAAGGCATGACTGTGTACTGGTAAGATCCCCATTCTATTGCAAAGGTAGTCTTGTGTCGACCTTTTGGTGCTATATTGATTTGATGGTAGCCTAAGAATCCATCAGTGAATGAGTATGCTTCCTGGCCTCCCACATTTTCTAGGACTTCATCTGCAAAGGGTGTAGGGAAGGGGTCATGTAAGAAATCATCATTGAGCTTCCTCAAATCTACACAGTTTCTTATGCCTCCTTTATTTTTCTCCTGAACTACCATGGGGCTTATCCATTTTGATTCTTCTATTGGTTATATGATTCCTTCTTCCAACATTCTGTCAATTTATGCTCTTACTTTCTACTTGTAGATGGGATTCAATTTGTAAGGCCTCTGTCTAATAGTTCTTGCCTACAGTTTGAGAGGGATATTCATCTCTCAAATTTCTCCTGCAATACCCTTCATTTTTGTCAAGGTCGTTGGGAACAGGTCACTGTAATCGTGTAGTAATTATGTTATCATGTTCCTTGTTTGCTCATCCCAATAGTCTCCAATGATGGCCATTTTTGGATTCTCAACTGTCCCAATGTTGACTTTCTTCACCTTGATCGGTGCAATGATTAATTCTAATTCTAGAGGTGGACCTTCCACTTATCTTTTGCATTCAACTTCCTCAATCTAAATATCACACTGATCATCTTCATCTAGTACTTCTTCCTACACATGGTAGCATGACAACAATTCTTTCATTGTATGTCTATTCTATTGTTGTTCTTCTGTTATGAGTTTGACTTCTGGTTCCTTAATGAATATCACCCCTCTTATTTGTTTAAGTACTGCATCTATGTTGGGGATCTCATGTTCAAATGAGAAAGTGACTGTAAATTTCTATTGTAGTATTGTCCAACTTGTAGTTCCTCTGCGTAGTTCCTGGTCTGTATACCAGTTTGTTGGGATGCCCTCTAATGTGTGTACAAAATGATGAGGCCATTCTTTTGGGGGTGTCATTTTCCACAGTGCTCTGCACTTCTCCAAGCGTTCTTTTGGTGCCCCCTGTCCATCATATTTCAACAAGTGGTTACTTATTTGTTCTGTGCCAAACCTAATGCACAGTAGCCGCTTACATTGGTACAAGTCTGTGATTGTTTCTTTGTGTGCACCCCACCATCTTGCAGGTGTGGCCTTGAGTGATATATCTAGTGCTAATATTCTCTGTTTTTCTACCACTTCATCTTCATAACATGTCAAGAATGCTTCTAGATCATTTACCCCATGGAAACTTGGTGGTTCCTTTATCTCCATTCCTACCCATCTTACTGCACAGTTTATTCTTGTGCATCTTTTTGTGGAAACTTCGTGTAGCCTCTGTTTCCATTTTTCTAAACCTGTATATGAGAGTGACACACATGAGGTAATTCTGTTCCAACTGAGCATCCCATTTGCAGTTGGGTTTATGTAATCCTCATATTGCGTAGTGGTTTTGTACAACTGGCTAATTTCCTCCAAGTCCAAGAAAGTAGGCTCTTTGAACCTTTCCCCTTCTGATGGGTATAATGGCACAACAACCCTATATTATCCTGACTCGAATGCCATTTTTTGTGTCTTTAAGTTGATTATGTCTTGGTTATCAAATACCCAATCCAAGTTGACAAATGTTGGGTAAGGTGTTGTTTCATCCACCATCTCTATTACTTCGAAGTCAGCTTTAGTGTGCACTCCATCTAGGTCTATTGTTACTCCTTTTAGTCTCCCAATTGGTAGAACTCTGTCTGATTTTCCAATTTCAATTGAACAGGTGAATATCCTAATGTGGGCTCTCCCATACATTTCGATGTCTTATTGGGTAATACATTGACTTTGGATCCTAGATCTAGTATGATGTTTCCCATCTTGAAATCTCCAATGTTGGTGTTCAACCTGAACTCCCTACTTGTTTTTATCCTTGTATGTAGGTGATTGATTGTTTTCTGTTCTAGCCTTCCTTATGTCTCTACGCTACATCTTTCTAGAATATTTCATAATACTTTGATAGAGGATGGATCATTTAGTAATTTTACACATGATTGCAAAAAGCCTTTAATTGTACTTACGTGTCCCAAGCGTTGCATTTCTTTGGTATGATTCAACAATGGAGGCATCTCGTACTCTGGTACATTCTTACTGTCCTTCGTGGTTGAGGTCGAGGCAATATTAGGCTTCAAAAATTATTTTTGGCTTTCTTAAACATCTCCTTCTTGTTTTGCACGTCAAACTGCTTCCTTGGTTCGACATTCTTCTTCACCCATTGGTGTTGTACTGCCTCTTTCCGTACTGTGTTGTTTCCTGTTTTAGCTCCTCTACGTGTAACTATGTTGATGTTTATTCATTCATCCCTCATTTCTGCTGAAGTCCATTGCACATTTTGATTGTTTTGATTTCTCTTTTCTTGTATCTTCTCTAATAACGTATGAAATTCTTCCGTGTCATGATTCGATGCGCGACAATACATACAATTCGTTGGTGGAAATGGACATTCTCTTTCATATTGTCCTAGTTGTTGACAGTTGTGACATACCACTAGTCCTATACCTCTTCCAAAGCCTCCTCTTTCTCATCCTCTGCCTCTGTAGCCAGCTCGATCCCCTCACGGTGCATTATACTAAGGCACTTGGTTATACTACACAGTATTGTAGTGGGGTTCTGTTGTGTTATATGGTTGTTGCGTAGTATTATACTATTGTTGTGCAGTGTTGTATGGGGTTGGTACCCGGTTAAACTGAGGTGCAGATTGCCCAGTCATCATTTCTTCCTGCACCTTATATTCATTTGATGTCCTCTCTCTCATCAACTCCATGGTTCTACAATCTTTGTCATCATGACCTACTAACTTGCAAAAATTACAATACGAACTCTTTGGGACTTTCTGGTACTTCTGCATCATTGAGAAGTGATATGGATCGTGGCCCTGTTTCTTACATATTTCGCACCATATTCCTCCTATTGGTAACAGATTTGGCATTCCTGTTGCCATGTACTACGCGAATGTTGGACATTCGTTCTTATGGTGTCCTTCTGTCATGCATGTGGTACACCAAACGACTTCTCCTTTGTCCTTACTTTTGTTCTGGTTTAGATGGAACATTAAGTTTTTTAGGTCCTCCTTAAACTCTTCAATGGTTGGATCTGTCTTCTGATATTGGTTTTCTTCCAGTTGCAGGGCTGCCTCCAGAGCCTCTGGATGTGTCTAAAAATTTTGTTGTCACAGTGGATATTTCAAGTGTGGTAGTAGTGAATCGATGAACAGGTTCCTGTGCTGCATATCTATCGTGAGATATTTCAGTTTTCCTTTCAGTCGCTTGAATCACTGGTCAATATCCCATACAGATTCTCCTGGTTTCTTTCTAATTTCTATCATCTCGTTCATGTATTGGTCCTTTCAACTTGTCTTATGAAACTCATTTATCAACAACTTATTGATATCCACAATTGTTCTCATTGTCCCTGGTGGATTGTTTGTGGCTAAACTCATAAACCAATCCAGTGCACAATCCCTTAGTGTGATATCCAACTATGCAATTTTAGTTTCCTTTTCTGTGATTTTTTTTGCTTCCCAGATCTTTTCACAGATAAACAGGTGCTTCTCTGGGTCCTCCGACACTTATCCTTTGAATTCTGGTAACCTGATGATGGGATCGTTCCCTGCCATCCTAAATGTTGAACTACTACCTTTGCGCGGTGTAGATACTTGAATAATGCTTTCTGAACTGGCTCCCCTAGTTGTTTTTCCTTGTGTAGATGTACTTCCTATTGTCTTCCTTCTCCCGAAATTCGGTTGTCTAAATGGTGGTGTCTTTTTTGGTGTGTTGGTCGCACATGGGTTTATGGGTTCCACAATGACATTAATATGGATAGGATTGTTTCCTTCTATCCCCTCTCTTAGACCTCTCATCTTCCTCTCATATGTCGCGTGCAATATTTATTCAATCTTCTCCATAGCCCAGAGATCCTCTACCTCCTCTTCATCACGTTCCAAGCCTTCCCTCGCAGCTACGACTCTCTTCTTGGTGTTCACCTTGTATTGGTAGGGTACTCCACTATGCGTCTTTGCAGCTGTCACCATGATCTGCTTGATATGGTCGCCATCCATCATGATTGGGTCCAAGTCTTCCTTATTCTTTACTTTATCCCTTTCTCCTTCCATTTCTTCTTTTTTCTATTAGTGCTTTCCCCCCTTCCCCCATGCATGCAGGCAAGTTTAGTTGTCTGACTCCATTTTCATTACACCTTTGTTATAGAGAAATATCTTAATAGAAGTATGCATCGATCTAATATACCTTCCTCAAGGGCTGCATAGAAAATCTTTCTCTATTGTGTTGTATGACTTCATGTTATCTACTACAAATTCTATTATAAAGCCTGCTATAATACTATCGAGCCAAAAATCTACTGTGCGGGTGAATTTGTTATTCACCTGCTGTAACTACGTGATCTGAACTAAAGTCCACTCTAATTGTAGGATCTGAATTGTTACGTGGTTATCCTTCAACCTCAATATCCACTCCGACAATAAGTATGGGAAATCACAAAAAAATACTTCATGCAGATCAATAAACACATACTTCTCAAGATATTTGCGCAGTGTTACTCTAGGGTTCTTGTTATCTTACTGTGCAAACTCTAGATCCTTTGTTTTCAACCATATCTGTATTTCATCTTTCGTGGGTCTCCAGGGTATAAAGATTCCCTTCTATATTTTCATTCTTTTTGACACTTTGGTCCCAGATCTTACATTCTTTTAACAATTTTTCAACAGATCAAACATTCTTTTACCAAATATTCAACAAATCAACCATTCTTTTGACAAATCTTCAACAGATTGCATCCACTCAATCCTATGTTGTTCCAACTGGAAACATAACCATTTGTTGTTTTCTTATCTTAGTTATACCTTTAACATGATTCGACCCAGGTTCAGGTCTACTAGGGATCCAACAAAGCCTCTAAAACTACTGGCCCTCTTGGTAAACCAGAAGGCAACACAACACACAGAGTGCACTGCATAGTCTCACCCGAGATAGTCTTAATGGGTGACTGCAATACTCAAATGCTTGCAGTCTAGGATTGAATGCAGTCTAGGATTGAATGGGGATTTATGGGTTGCGCATTGTGAATTCTATCTAATTCTATCTAATTATTAAAACAATTCATGGTGGTGAATTCTTTCCACCACGAGGCTAGTAACCTGTTGGTGTCATGATACACATAAAATTTTACCATGAAATCTATGTTTAACCTTTCCTCTGGATCCATGAGTTTATAATAATTTTGTACCTCAACTGAAAGGAAAACACCAACACATTACACTCTACATTGTTGATCTTGCATTTCATTGTGTCTACGTGGTCAATTATCCATCCTACGATTTCGATGCAGGGAAGAACTAGGGTCCGACAAGCCACCATGTGCAGATATGATCTCCTGATGTTCGGGAACACTTGATCATCCAATATTATGACATCTGGGTTACTGTGAGGTGTGAACTCCGGGTAATCCTCCTAACTAATTTTGAAATAAAGGTCTTCCCAACATGGGAGCACCACTTTAGATTCATTGCTTGCCTCTGTGTAACTGAACATTGGAGGTTGGGTAAACTCCTTTTTGGTAGATGTGCATATAATTGTTTCCATCTTTAAGACAAAATCAATCTCTCTTGTAGCCCCCGATGTGGACCCTTCGCCGATCTCTGGTTCCTTCCTCTTGGGCATTCTTGGAGAGTGCCTAGCCATTAGCTTTCTTGGAGGAATTTTTGTCTTTCTTGAAAGAAATTAACCTGGTCTTACTAGTAATAAAAACTAGAGAGTGGGTGAATCGTTGCCCAATTAAAATATGCACAGGTCCAGAGTGATTTTGAAGCGGCACTCGGCTAGGGTTTAGGGTTTCTACTGCTCTGCTACAACTGTCAGCCCCACTGGGGCTCATGCCTCTGAAGGAGGGAGGGCCGAGAGGCCCCTCTTATAGCTAGGGAATGACTAATGGAAGCACATGAGAGGGATCAAAGCGGCCCACCTTTGAACGTCCCCCCGTTCTACGCTCCAAGATACTGGTCGAAGGAACCTTCAAAAACAAAGAGATGGAAATTGACTTAGGGAAAGTGTCAACACTCGCAAGCACGTCAAGGCCATGGATACCAGGCAAGTGTATCCCACAAGCACCACATGCCCCGAAATACATTATCAGTTCACCCCGCATTGAGGAATAGAAACAATATATGAGAGATTACGCCTTAGTAGGAAAATTTTTAGGGCTCTAGCCCTCAGAACGGGACCTAATCAAATGGATACAACATTGGTGGAAGCCCAAGGGACATTATGAACTACAACTGGGCTCCAAGGGTTTCGTCACCATCATCATGCACAACCTAGAGGACCGAAACCACATTTTTTATGGAGGGCCGTATTTTTTCAACTCAATGGGACTCTTCTTAAGGTTCTGGATAGAGAAATTTATCCCTGAAACGGAAGACTTCGCACATGCACCAGTGTGGATCAAACTATATTCCCTACCTCAGGAATTCTGGCTGGAGGAGGTTCTTGCAGGTATAGGTAACACCATTGGTGTCTATGTCAAATCTTTGGAGGCCACTAGGCAAAGACGATACACTTCATATGCGTGCATCTGTGTATACCTGAATATAACCAAGTTGCTCCCGGGATCCATAGCTCTAGAATACCATGATGAGGACTGGATGCAAACCATTGACTATGAACATATTCTGTTCAGGTGTAGGAAATACCATGAACACAGACATCTCTTCAGAGAATGCCCCTCAATGCCACAAACAAAGAAGGGAATTCATATGCCAGCAAAGACAAGGATGGCTTCGCTCAGGTGCCTGGAAAGCGCAGACAAGGCAGAAGAAAGTAGACAACCCATGAAAATAAGGATCCGTCCACCAGCAACAAATATGTGATCTTACAAGATCAACTAGAGAACCCCTCAAACCCCAAAGAGGCGCAGACATAGAAAACACCCCAGCAAATAGGTAAAGGGAAAGGAGGACCACTACTGGAGATGAATCCAACCACTTCTCCAATAGACCCTACAACTTGAATGGAGGATCACCTGGAAGCAGGGGATGGGGATGTCGAGATGGATCTCGACAAGCAAGAACTAGCAGGTGTGGACCTGGAGTAGCTATAGCACACATATCGACACCAGAAACTGTACACCATACCTCTAGATCAACTTTGAAAAGTGCACAAGGTCTTCCTCAACTCCTCAAACGGATCCACAGCTAGATCCAGTAAGAGTTTTGGAATACAAGGGAATCTGCCAAAGGATCAAATTAAACCTCATAAAGATGAAAAGAAAAGAGGAAGGAAGTCACCGAACAAGCTCATAAAAGAGATAGGTCACTTCATGGTGAACTCCGGTCAGATCCACCTCATCCCAAACAACTTTCCCCCTCTCCCCTCCCCCTCCTCCTCATGAAGATCATCTCCTAGAATATAAGAGGTCTCAATGGACGTAGCAAGCAAAACCTGCTACGAGATTTGATCTTAACAGAGAAATCGGACATAATGATTCTCCAAGAAACAAAATGCGCTACTGAAGACATAGATAGGCTTCTCCCCTATTGTTGGAAGCAAGGGAAAGCAGTATCCACAGCGTCCATAGGCACATCCGGAGGCCTATCTGTACTATGGAAACCCAGCACAACCATTATGGAAACCTTCATCATGACCAAATGGTCTATCATGGCCTCCTACAAGCTCATCGGCTGCAACAAACCTGGCCACCTCTCCAATGTCTATAGATTGGCCAGTTCCATGGATAAGCAAGCCTTCCTCAGTAACCTGGAGTACCTGTCTTCCTTAACCAAGGACAGTAGATGGATTTTAGGGGGTGACTTCAACCTAATACACAACCTGGATGATAAAAAAGGGGAACTCAGTGCCTGGAATAGGACTCCAATGACTTCCAAAATCTTATAGACAAGATTGACCTCATTTACCTAGAAACCCCCAATGGCACCTTCACTTGGAAAAACAAGAGAACTGGAATAAATCAAATAGCATGCAGACTAGATCAGTTCCTGATTTCAGACTCCCTCTTGTTGGAAGGCACAGCTCTTGAGGCAAGCATTCTGGATTTTCATGGGTCGGATCACTGGCCCATTCATCTATGGCTGGATGTGCCGACCACCCCAAGTCAAAAACCCTTCAAGTTCGAGCAATTCTGGCACAACCACCTAGATTTTCACAAAAATATCCACGAGTGGTGGAGGGAAGCAGCGATACCTCACGGCTCCAAGATGTGCCGATTCCAGCAGAGGCTCAAGAATCTTAAGCAACAACTCAGACTCTAGAATAATCAAACCTTTGGAAATATTTTTGACTCCCAAAAGTAGCTGACAAATCAAATGAGAATTGTACAAAGACAAATCCGGGAGCATGGACTTACTGAAGATCCTAAAACCCAGGAAGAAGCTATAAGCCAACAGCTGGAAGCCAGAAAGGCTCAAGAAGAGATTCTGTGGAAACAAAAATCTCACATCCATTGGCTCAAGGAGGGAGATTGAAACACCAATTTTTTTCACAGGTCCACCTTTCAACGGTGGCACACCAATCAAATCATGCAGTTAACCTCCAGCAATGGCCAACTCATCCATTCTCATGAGGATCTGGAAAAGGAATTGGTCTCTTACTACAAATACCTCCTTATGGAGCCCCTACAAAACAGATCTCAGGCCATTACCAAGGTTATGCAACACATACCCACCCTAATCACTAAGGAACATAACGCAGCCCTACTCAGGCCCATCTCTCTCGAGGAAGTATATCAGGCACTCCAGGACACCCCCAAAGGCAAGGCTCTGGGTCCGGACGGATTTACTAGTGACTTCTTCCATCACTGTTGGTAGATGATCAGGGAAGAGGTATGGGAAATCATTGAAGACTCCAGGTCTTTAGGGCAAGTACTCTTGGCTCTCAATGCGACTTTCCTCACCCTCATTCCCAAAGAGGAGCAGATCAATCACCCTAAGAAGTTTCGACCCATCGCTATGTGCAACGTCATCTATAAACTCCTAACTAAAGTGATCACCAGAAGACTCAAGCCCATCCTACCACTGATCGTCTCTCTAGAGCAATCGGGTTATGTGGAAGGCAGGAAAATCCTGGACAACGTCATCCTAGTGCATGAAGTTATTCACTCCTTGCAGAAGACCCGCACGCCAGCTATGCTCCTAAAACTGGATCTCTCCAAAGCCTTTGACAAGTTAAGATGGGATTACATGCACATAATGCTCCTTGCCTTTGGTTTTGACCACACTTGGGTAGAGTGGATTCTAAATCTTACCTCCTCTTCTTTCTTTTCTATCTTGTTCAATGGGGTCCCTTCTCATCCCTTTTCTCCCTCTAGAGGAATCGGACAAGGCGACCCTCTGTCCCCTTTCCTTTTCATTATTATGGCCAAGGATCTCAGTCACTCCATTCATGCTGCCATAGCTAATAAATTTTTAACTGGTCTACCCCTACATGGTATCTCTCCCCCGATCTCTCACAACCAATTTGTTGATGATACCCTGATGATGGGCTCCCCCATAGTAAAGGAAGCCCACTCCTACCTCTCGATCCTTCAAAATTTTTATGATGCCTCAGGACTGGACTTTAACAAACATAAATCCTAGATTTTCTTCTTCAATACTCCAACTCTGATTCAACATCATATCTTTGAAATCCTCGGTTTCACCTGAAGCTCCCTTCCATCCAAATACCTCAGAATCCCCTTGCTAGAAAATGCCCTCAGGAACAGTTCGTGGGAGCATCTCCTCTCCTCCTTTTCCAAGAGGCTCTCTTATTGGACCTACAAAGCCCTCAATCACCCCAGTCACCTCATTCTACTTAAGGTCGTGCTTCAAGCCCTACCCGTATTTACCTTTTCTTCTCTTGCGGCCAAAAACTTTGTCCTTACGACCATAAAAAACTTGCAAAGAAATTTCCTTTGGCAAGGCCTTAAAACATGGAAAAAACTAGCACTGATCAATTGGGACAAACTCTGCAAACCCAAATCTCAGGGGGGCCTTGGGTTAAGGGACCTCATGAAAAAAATCCTAAGTGCTGAGGTCTGGTGGAGGTGGCTAAAAAAACCTCAATATTTATGGGCCAAGCTCTAGAGAAGGAAATATGCACCCAACATGGCAGAGAGAAACCTGATCATATGGAATGGGGACAACCCCGGGTCCCTAATTCGGGTGGCAACCAAGTAGAATCGACATCTTGTCACAAACCATGCCTTCTAGGAAATTAGAAATGGGAAAACAACTCTGTTCTGGAAAGATTTGTGGCAACAGTGGCCAATTTTGGAGCACAAATACTAGGCTGACACTATCAGCATCCCAGCTACATAGGCGGGCCTAACAAAAGTGGTAGACTATTGGAAGGAAAACCCAACAAATCCCACATGGAGATGCTAGAATTCAAACAAGGAGTACCTAAGTTTAGAGGCACACGTGGACCTTCGGCCCTAGCAAGGCGAAATCAATAAAAGGAAAATCCCCATTCTTACAGGTGAGTACATCCTATGATGGGGATACTTTCCAAGGGGAACCTTCAGCATAAAAGAGGCCTATGCCATCAAAAATCACTCAGACCGTTACCCCCAAGGAGGGACTGGAACAAAATCTGGGCCCTGAAACACTGGCCAAAAATCAGTCTTTTCCTCTGGATTATTACTCATTCGAGCATTATCACTTGGGATAACCTCTCAAAAAGGGGTTTTGTTGGCCCATCCATCTGTATTCTTTGTGGAGAATAAGTTGAAACTATGAACCATCTCCTCAACACCTGCCCCTACACCGCTCAAGTCTGGGATCAATGTATGCTGATCATGCGCACCTTAGATCACAAACGGGACAACATCATCGACACCATAGAAGATTAGAGAGACAATGATTTTCAATCACCCCTTCTCAACCATATCTAGAAACTTCTCCCAGGATTTATACTTTGGAAAATCTGGAAGTAAAGAAACAGAAGAATCTTCAGGAATGATCAGCTCCCTTGGCAGCACTATTGGAAGCAAAGTTGCCTCAACATTCTGGAAACTATCAGGCTACAACATTGGCATGCAACAGATCTGAATGGC
>JASDQU010501848.1:83210-116907 GCA_032191745.1 Picea mariana
CATAGGCTCGAAATGTTGATTCAGTTGAAAAGGTGGTTGGCCATCGATATCCACTTGGATCAGACCAACTATTTTCAATCATACCCAAGCATGCTCTATCATGCCTTATGCATATTTCTTTTGTTACAAAATTCATCCCCATCATTCGTTTGAGGAATTACCAACTCAACCTTACCTTCTTACTTTACAATCCAACTTCATTTTGTTCCATCATCTCCCATGAAGTATCCTTCTATTACTCTTTTCCCATTTTTCTTATTTATATCATCCTTCCAAGTTGGTTATGGTTACAATAAATTCAACAACTTATTTCCATTAGAAAATATACAAGTTCACCATTTTCCCTTCCTCCACAAGGTGACTTCTTGGAGAGGTTTATTTTATCAGGTATAAACTGCTAATGCTTGGAGATCAATGTTTCAAAAACCCTCCTATCCTTGAAATTGTATTTGCATATTCTCATACTAACAATAGATTAACTATCTTTTCAAGTGTAATTGGATATCAATTTTAAATTAAAAACACATTGTCTCAAATTTAACATCATTAGTTGTGTACCATCAAAGAATTATACCATTATGCTCTTAAATCAATCAACTATATTTTTTATAATATCTTACATGAATAGCTAGTGTATTTTTCACTTCTTCAAGTAACATAGGTCACATTAATGTATTAAGTGAATGTATAGTAATTCACCCATGAGAGCCTCTTCTTAATGTCCATACCTAGGCTCTTAAGTCCATAATATCGATCTTAAGAAAAACACATAAGACATATTTTGAGTCTTATCACATACAAATCACACATAAGTGCATGCCATTATTTCATTACCATATTACATAAATTATGTGCACCATCATGCTATAAAAAAAATGCATCAAAATGTGCCATCATTCCACTTAGAACAATTATAATTGCTTATTCTTCTAAAGAGTGGATGCCTCTCCAAGTCATGCATGATAAGTCTTAAGTATTAATGTATGTGACTTCTTATCATCATCCTTCAAAGTATTTTTGAAGGTTATAACGTAAATGGAATATTTCAAGGTTACAAGTTATAAATTGATCTTAATGGCATGTTTTAGCATGCAATATTTATGAGTTGAATTGGAAAAAAATAACTTTAACAAAAGGTAAATGGAATAACTATGTTTTATTAAATGAAGTAATTCTTTGTTTTATTTAGTGCTTTCTTTACTTTTTTTTTTCATATTAGTTTACTTCTTTATTCCTTGCTCTACATTATATGCATGTCTAACCCTAAATCAACAACAAATGGATCTTACTTTCCTCCTCTAGGTTGTTGTTGCATGATTCACCTGAAATGGTGAATAATTTTACCCAACATTATATTATTTCCGTGAAAGAGGGGGTTCATAAAGGATTATCACAATTCCTACATGATCGACAAAGGGAATGTCGATCCAAAACATTGTCAACTAATTGGAGTGATTTTGGTCTATATTGAAAGGAAGTCAGTTATGATGGGAAAATTTGTCATTCCTTCATTCATAAGAATAGAGATTCCTTATCACATCAACATAGATCCTAACAAACGGAAAGGAAAACAACATGTTTTTGGTACAGTGAGAGAGATATACAATATCCTAATGCATTTTTCCAATATCCTATAGCACTGAGTATAGGTCTAAGGGGGGTGTCAGTGTTATAGGATCCCCTGCCTTAGACCTATATTTAGACCTATAGGATCCCCCATCTATGCCTATCTCGATTCCTATTTGATATGTTCGACAACACGGGTATTCCAACAGAGGACAGACACCTTCAGTGACCACTCACACAACCATATAAAATATCAACACATCAATGTTTTTACGTGGTAAAACCCCTACGAGGAAACATCCATGACCCCATCCAATGTGGCCACTTGGAGAAATTTATTAATGCAAAGAGAGATATTTATAGGAGATTTTCTCATAATCAATCATCGACAAATGACCCTCCATGCTATTTAAATATAGATCATGGACCAATCGAGTGCTAAGCCATGTATCAATGTAGCCTTTAAGATCGAGGAGAATATGAACCACCAGATCACTCTATGCCGAGAACATATCATGATCGTCAGATTACCTAGCTACAAATGCATTCTAAAGAAAGATACTTTTACTTAATGACAAATTAGACCAATTTTAACTTAACTAACTCCTAAGTGTCTAAATATCCTAACATACCCCCTTAAGAACAACTTGGGATAGAACTGAAGGATTTACAAAGGGGAAACAATAGAAGAAGGAAGGAGGAATTAGAGCATATCCCCCCTTAATGACAACTTCCTAAACTCCTAAAAAATATTGAAGTTTGGAAAAATTTTCTTCTATAACAGACTTTGTGAAAAGTTCTGCAACTGGATCTTCTGTAGGGAAAAATAACACTTCAACAACTTGATCATGAATGAGCTTTCTGATGAAGTGCATGTGTAGCTCGACGTGATTTTTGCACTGATGTTGAACCAGATCTTTGGCAAGGTTGATGACACTTTGAATGTCACACCAAAGGTTGGTCGGATGATGCTTCTTGAATCCAAAATCTAAAAGAATATGTCAAAGACAGAAGGCTTCCTGACTTGCATTGACCACTGCTTGATACTCTTCTTATACTGAAGAAAGAGAAATATCACATTATTTCTTACATGCCCACATGATAGGTCCTGAACCAAGGTTGAAAACATAACCTATAGTAGAATTTCAATTATCAGGGTCGTTGATCCAATCTAAATCAGTGAAACAAATCCATAAAGGAGTCCCCCATGAACTATATTGTATCCTGAACTAAAATATACCCCAAACATATGAATTATCCTTTTAGTTACTTTCCAATGCATTTCATGGGGTGTTCTCATATACCGAGCAAAAAGACCAACAACAAAAGAAAGATCATGATGGGTATGAGTCAAGTATAAGGGTTTACCAACTAACTGACAGTACATGGTCACATAAACTTTAGGATAAGTACAAGTGGAAACAAGTTTGACTCCAAACTGGAATGGAGAAGGGGTCAGTTTAGAGTCTTCCATGCAAAAGTGATGAAGAAGGTTGTAATCATACTTATACTGGGCAAGAAAAATTCCTTCCTTGGTTTAGAAAACTTGGAGGCCAAGGAAATAGTGCAAATATCATAAGTCAATCATTTCAAATTTCTTCTTAAGGTTGGTTTTCACATGGTTTAAAAGATTAGGGTCACTACCAGTGAGGATAAAATCTAAGTGTGTAGGTTTCCACAGTTAGTCATTATGTTGTGTAATATTTCTGGAGAAACATGTGTATGTTGTTTTCAAAATGTTCAATATTTCGAGTGGAAAATCCACCCATCATCAGGGACACCATACAAGATTATGGTGTCCCTGATGATGTGTGGAGTGTCCACTCAAAACATTGCACGTTTTGAAAACAACATACAAAATTTTCTCCAGAAGTCTTACACAACATGAGGATAAAATCATCAACATAAAGAACAAGGATTATGAGATGGCATCCTAATTTCTTGGTATAGACATTAGGATTAGAATGACATCTAGAAAATTCTATATCAAGAAGAAAGCTTACCATTTTTTCATACCAAGCTCGAGGAGCTTTCTTAAGACCATAAAGAGATTTATTAAGGAGAAAAACAAGTGTGGAGTCATTATGGACATAGCCAAGGGGTTGTTCCATGTGTATTTATTTTTGTAAATCCCAATGCAAGAAGGTGGATTTGACTTCCATCTAATGGACCTCCCATTTAAGTGAGGCAGCAAGGGAAAAACAAGGTGGATGGATTTCTTTTTTGCTACAGGGGAAAAGGTTTCATTATAGTCAATGCCTTCAATTTGAGAGAACCCTTTGGAAACTAACACAGACTTGTGTCTTTCAACACTTCCATATGATGCATACTTAGTTTTGTAGACCCATTTACATATGACACATTTTCTTCCTTTTAGAAGAGGTATGAGATCCCAAGTATCGTTTTCCATTAAAGAACGATACTCTTCATTTATTTTTATATCCCAATCAGGATTAATTGAAGCTTCTGCAAATGTCTCTTGATCACGAGTCTCTTAAACTTGAGCCAAAATAGAAGAGGTTTGTTGGAACTGTGAATGTTTCTAACCCTGATCTGAAGGATCATCAGCAAGATCACCTCCTGCGTCTCGTGTTGAACAGACCCATATAGGAAGTTGTGTTTCTAGTTTAGGTTCATGTTCAATGGACTCATATGGAGGAATCTGAGTAGGCGGAGGTGGATTTTTATCCTCATTATTATCATCCGAAGAAGAAGAAACTAGAATAGGAATATAATATTGCACAAATGCCAAGGATGGATCGCAGGTCAAAGAAGGCACAAATGCCTAATTAGGCTCACCGGCCAAGATATTTTCCTCCAATTTAATATTTCTTTGAAAAATAATTTCATTTGAATGAGGTTGAAGAAGTCTGTAACCTTTGACATCTTCAAAATAACAAAAAAAATAACACTTCTCACTTTTAGGATGTAAATATTTCCTTTTCTCATCAAGAATGTGAGCCCGTGTTCCACTTCAAAATACAAAAAAGTGTCTTACATCCGGATTAATGCTATTTCATTCTACTTCTAGTGTTATATTTTTAAGACCCTTTATGGAAGTGTGATTTACTATGTAATTTGCACAATTAATGGCTTTCACCCAATACTTTAGACTTAATCCCTTAGATTGGATCATACAATTAGCCATTTCTTTTAAAGTGCAGTTCTTTATCTCAACAACACCATTTTGTTTTGTTGTATATGGAACAACATGTTGCATTTGGATGCTCTGTGTAGTGTAGTAACTTGTAAAATTTCTGTTCACATATTCATGTCCATTATCTTTTCTTAACCTTTGAAGTTGATGTCCATATTTGTTTTCTACACAAGCCTTGTAGGCCAAAAAACTTGTCAAAAACTTCACTCTTAAGTTTTAATAAGTAAACCAAAGTGCGTCTAGAAAAATCATCAATGAAAGTTAAGAAATACATGCACCCAAAAAAAGAAGGAGAAGAAAGTGGACCACACAAGTCACTGTGAACAAGCTACAAGGGGACAAAGCATTCCAAGAGGCACACTTTTCAAAACTATCCAAATGATGTTTTCCAATAACATAACCGACAAAAACACCATCTCTGCACAAAACATGAGGAAGAATAGTCACCATCTCTTGATTACATAGTTGATGCAATGAGAAATAGTTTAAATGACCAAACCACTCATGCCAAATTTTGCTCAATTCATTGCTATGAGCAACAAAAATTGATGGAAAATATGATGACCCAAAGTTGTTAAAATTGTACAGCCTAGTAATAACATCAACAATTCCAGTTGCATGAACATTCTTAAGATCTTTTAGATCCTTGATTACAACTTGGTGAGGTGAAAACTCTACAATTTTACCTTCACCTGAATGAGCAATTTGATACACTGATAGAAGGTTGCAGGAAAGACTTGTAAAACATAATACATCATTGAAATGAACATTATCTACATAAACTATTCCAAACCCTAAAACACTAAGAGATCTATCATCACCAACAAATATTTTTTTGGTGTTAGATTCAATTAGAGCAGAAATGATCCAAATTATTTTGAGAATGAAATGAAGGTGGAAATATAATAAGTAAATACACACATATATTGCAAGAAACATAGAGATACAATAATGTACATTTTTTATTAATGAAATAAATGTACATAAACTATAAAGATACAAAGTGAATGAACTCGCTAGAATGGTGGCATCTTATCTCTGAGAAGAGATGAAGGTTGTGCTCATTCACAAGAAGATGATTACAATGAGGCTTCCAATGCCTTTTTAACATAAAACATAAATGATAAAACCCTAAATATCCAAAACCCTAACCTTGAGAGATGAAATGCCAAAAGTTTTGTGAGCCCCAATTGGGGTAGTTGATACGTCAACTTCTCGATGGTGTAAATTTTGCATACTATCTATGTTTGGGGTGATTGATAAACCATTAAAATGGTATAGTTGAGGAGTACATATTCCGTTTGGCCTAGCATTTGACTATAATTACATGCTAGGTGATATTGAGCCCAAAAAACGTCATTTAGGGCCTCAAAATGGCCCTAGAAGTTTGAGGCCCAAAAAACTATAAAAAAACTACCAAAATGGAAACTATTCTTTGAGACAGTGGAATAGGTGGGTGGCCACTGATATCCACCTGGATCATTCCTCACCCTTCGTAAGAAATGGTCTCCATTGCATTGTGTTCCCGTGGGAGATGGGGAAACTTTTGTTGAATCTGAACCTTGGTGAGTTGCTTGGCTTGCTGCAGAAGTTGTTTTCTTAGCTTGATGAAGGATGTTATGAACCTATTGTTGGAGGGGTTGGATATGTTCAACCAATATAGTTGCATGATATTACTGAGTGTGGGAGGACTCTGTCGGTGAAGATGCAGTGTGAGGAGTATGAAGGGATCTGGTATAACTTTTCTTGATTGGGCAGTGTGGAGGCACCCCCGTAGGTGAAGCAACGATATTTTTGTGGCCTTCTACAATCTACTTTAACTGGATAGAAAGGTATTGGGTCGAGACTGTAGTTGTTGCAGTGTTATTTTGTTCACCTTATGAATAGATCGTGAAGACGATAAAATTTACATTATGAGAGATTACTTTGTGTCACTGTTTTGTTAGGAAAGTGGTTGGAACTAGCTCTAGTATCCTGAAGAGTTGACCCCCTGTTGGCACCCAACAATTCCTGTCAAATTTTATCATAATAAAAATTCATCACCAAGGGATAAAAATTTTCTATAGCTGCCTCCTTCTCCTTGCAAAATTTTCTATCTTTTGGATTTGAGGAGGTTCATTGGCCTAGCTAAGTATAATAGTTTTTCGTTTTTAATCTATCATTAGTTTTGTTTAATTTCATGACTGAAAGCATGAAATTAGAACAAAATTTTGGCTTGGGTAATCATCATACAGTTTGTGATTTATTTGTTTCTTTTTCTAAAGGGATCTCACCTAAAGGGCATCTATATTTTTATAAACCTTAAAGTTTGGAAGATAATCTTTTTATTTGTTGATCCATTACCACTGATTTATTCACTTCGGGAGATATGATTGAGTATTTTCTATGGTTGATTATTTAATTTTTCACATTTAGTATATGCTTGACTGTGCAGAACCTTTGGTTAAATTCCAAATATTAATCCTACTCTTACCAGTCGCATCATGATCTGATCACCATGGTACAGAACTGACACACTCATAATTCCACATCACCCTTTGTCCTACATAATTCAGACTCACATTCATTATTGGAGTAGGTAAGTGGTGGTGGTTTGAGTTTAGTGTTCATTGCACAGAATGGTTTACTATCCTGTGCGTCCTCTTGTTCTTAGCCACCGAAAGCTCAAATTGTCAGTTATGGTAGCCTCCTGAGTCCTCAGGTATCAGGCCTCTCCCAATTTTACAGACCTTTTACTACTACTTGTGTGTTGGAAAGAGAAACCTACCTCTCGTTTCCCTTGCTGTGTCTATGTGATAGTACCCATGGCTCCCGTGGTAAGATTTGAACACAATGGTTTGCAAGTCGTCCTCACTGATGATGATGTCATAGGCTATATTGTGGCACATGGTTGGGACATTTTCATCAGACAGTTTGAGGCTTATAACCTAGAAGTTGAATAGGCTTAGCTCAGTCATTTGATGGCTCCAAAGATAAGATTGGGGATCTACAACTCGAAGTAACCAAGGATTCCATAGCACAAGCTACAGGACTATCCCAGGAGGGAGAACAATGGTTCAAAAATGCTAAAATCGAAGGCATGTCCTAGAATTTGCTCACGGTCTCCAAGAAATCGAAGTGTTTCCCAAAAGGTACACCGATTACTCTCATCAAACCCCGTTGGCATGACCTGCTTCTAATTATTAAGAAATTCATAACTTGTGAGGGTAGATATGACTTAGTTTTCTTGTATCACATCCGTCTACTGATGATTTTTCTAGGGTTCAAGTTAAATATTCCTTTTCCACCATGGTCTTATTTGAATTCTTCTGTTGTCGCATCTATCTAAGACTAGGAATACTTGGGAAGATTTTCTATTTAGAAATAACTTCACCCTACCTGTTGTAACAAATATTGCAAATTACTAAACTCGACGTCTTTCTCCAAATTTTATGTTAGTCACAAAGAGAATGGACGGAAGCATTGGAATTTAAGGGATCGAATACACCAAGTATTAATTTGTGGGAGAAAAGAAGGAGACCTAAAAGGGGTGCACTACATGCCCCAAAAAGCATAGGAATAGTATTATATGTTGAGCTCTATTTCGGAAATTCGGCCGACTTAGAGTTTTAAATGACTACTTCTCCTTTCCCAAAACTCGAAATCAGGGTTCCATCTTACACACAAACACAGAGAAATTGAGGTTCCATATTATGTGTAAAACGTCGATTGGTTAAGTTCCAGACCTAGTTCCGTTTTCAGGAATTTAACCGGCAGAAGAATGAGCTTCTCCTCTTTTACTCCGAAAACCCGAAAGTTGAGACTCCGGTCCAATACACATGAGTAACTAAAACCGTGTGCATCAGAAGTCATGGAAGCTTTCAGCCAAGTTATGGATACTGTCATCTCTAGATGGTAACATGGGCCACATACAGGAAATGGCGACGAGGGCACCTTCTCTCTTTGTTTTCTTACCTCAAGGTCTATTTCAATCCATGGACAAGTCATAGAATGTTTGTAGGTTCTCTGGAAATTTTCTCCCACATCCATCATCATGTGAAGAAGTGCTTCCTTCGTAGGTTGTTTAATTGGAGAAATATGTTGCTAAGCCGGTGAACTTACCTGGAGATGAAAAAATAGTTCCTTTGGACAAATGTTTTCTTCTCATTTTGGAAACATCAAGGGACGAAACCGTTGTTTTATAAATGAGCTTGCTCACTTCAAATTTGATTCCAGCAATGGTGTATGTTCTAACCTGGAAGATACCACCATAAGACAACGAGACTTTGCTAATTTGTATACATTGATGAGGAATATAGTAAAGTTGTTATCAAATTCTTTTGACAAGCAAGACAAATGCATCAATGAATCTAGCATCGTTAAAGCGATGTTTTCTTTGAATGAATCAGTTAGGTGATGCAAAGGCTCATGATTTGATGAAAGGTGAATATTCTATTTCTACTAAGGGAGTGAGATAAGCAAGGGAAAAACAATAACATTATGGTAGCCATCTCATCTATAAAGAAAGTAGATTGGAGAGGGAAAATTCCAAGTATTCCAAAGCAAATGCAAATATGCGAACTATTGAGTAAGGATAGGTGATACCTTCATATACACTTGCAAGTGTGAAGCCGAGTCTTAATCCACATTTAAAATCATATATAGAAGTCTTGGCCATGGTAGAACGAGGTGAGAAGCCTTCAGGAATTCATAAAGTAAATAACAATGTTGACCCCTGGTGGCATTGAAGGAATGAATTAGATCTCAAGTTAGATAAAAGTCAACTACCTGAGAGCAATGTGAGGATAACTTAAATGGAGTCTGGTGATGATGCGATAAATGACAGTACGCTTGACTTATCTTCTAACAATTTTGTCTTTGGCATAGTTGATGATCCAGATAGTAAACCTTTGCATAGTTCGAGTGGACAAAGTTACTTGCTTTTATTCTCAAATCAATGATGTCAAAAGGGCCAGTAATACACTTTTGGCAAGGACATAGTCACCTGGTTGGAGTAGTGCTAACAAGGCTCTAATTGTATTTATCAATGAACCTTTGCTTCATGGTTATGCAAATAAAATCGTGTGGCAATATCTAGAGCAAAGCTAGGAAAAATCAACTGCAACTATCAGAATTCAAAACTTTAGTCGACAATCTCTTCAAAGGAATAAGAGTAAACGAACAACCCAAGGCTTACTAGCTTGGCTCCAGACTGAATAGAAATTTCCTCATATAAGGAACATGTGGCCATCACTACAAATCATGTGTGTGAAGGCGAATCAAACGCATGCACTGCTATGAACAGTTCACTGAAACTTAGGAATTATTTGTGCTTTTAACATAAGTGGGTTCAATTATTGTTGTGATTTGTTGAAGTAAGTTCATTTTCAGTTAGGTATCCTATGACAAGGATTCAACCTCCTTGAGAGAGGGAATTTATATAAAGGATCATTCATTGTAATAATAGGAGGGGATGGGGGAAACCTCTTTTGAAGAGGGGCTCGTTTTGAAAGCTTAGTTATTTTGAAAACCTGGAATGAAGTAATACAGGAGAGATATGTTCACTTGATATTGTGAGATTCATCATAGCTGATTCTTTCAGTATGTTCTTTCTATTGTCATTATTGTATTGTCTATCTCTTCCCTTTTCAACTGAGTTGAAATTTGTTTGGAATTCATTTTATATGCTCCTTACACACAGTTGATATGTGTTGTGTTTCAATGGTGACTAGTCAGAATTCACTCAAGATAAGTGCTCTGCATCTAGTTATTAGCCTTCAGTCTTTTTCCTCTAAAATTGTAGTGAAAATTCATCCTTGTTAGATGCTTTCACTATAATGGTCTTTTTGTTTTTCTACTATTATATCATGATTATAGATTTATGAAAGATAGGCTTATTTTGCCTCATTTTCTGTGAGTAATACGACCACTACTATTATCTCTTTTCTTTGGTTTTCACTTGACTCCATGTCCACTGGACTATTTTCCTGGTCCAACCCAAAACTTTAAAAATCCAAAACTATCAGTTATCCACAGATTTGCCCATTATTTTGAGCTTATTGATGGTCATATTGTGACATTTTTCGAGAGATCCCTCTCGGGTTGGAAGGGGTAGCTTCCAATCCAAAGTGGTTCGAGGTTACCTCGGGATTTGATTTGCATGCAACCCAAATCCGGTTCCGAGTGATAACATTTTGGTGTCGCTGTCGGGGATCGAAGTTGATATCTATCCCTTGGAGAACGACATTTTCTTAGTCCTAAGGCCTGGTTGAGTAGCCGGTCATAGGCAAATGTTGGTTGCACATGCTCTGGCGACTCCATTTAAAAGTTTCCAAAGGTGATTCCACTGGCAAGAGAATTCAGAATTCCATCTTTCATGGTGACCTGGCTTGATGCTGGCAAGTTCAACTTCTAGTCCCTATGCTTCATCCGAAATGACATCAAGGTTGGTAGAATACCTCTTTTTTGTTCAAATCTCATGAGGCGGATTGATATAGAATTCGAGCATCATAGGTATGAAAATTTTTGTTTCTCTTTATCCACGTATTTGGAGTTATGTCATGTGTTTAGTCAAGAAGAGAAGTTAATGCGTTCACAGAAACTCCTTATTGAGATTGAGGAAGAGAAAGAGCAGTATGAATTGGTCGTTAAATATGAACACTACAAAGGAGGATATGAGGCTGCTATGGCCACCTTGCACAAGTATTACGGTTTTAAGCTCAAGACAAATAACGTAGTGTTTCCTGAAAAGAAGTTTTTAAACATTTATTCAAATCAAAATCAAGAGTTTTCTCAAAGAATTTTCATTGAGAGGACATGTTCAGATATATATGATTATTCAAGTCTTGTAGAGCATTGCCCTTAGACATTCCTATAACATGAATGGAGGTGACCACTTTGGGAAGTATATCAAAATTTTGTTAATTTTCTGCTATAGGTGAAAGCGTTGATGAACAAATTGATTTTTCTTTTGAGGATCCTTTTGTAGCCCTGCTAGAGGCTACCATGGCGGGGAGTTTCTTAATGTTCGCAAATGGTGGAGATATTCTCAGTCAGTGTGCTAGTTTTCTCTATTCCCATTCTGGCTATCTGGTTGGAGAAGAAATCTTGTTGTAGTCCGGCACCCAGCTCCTTGACGGGCATCACTGTAAAAGTGCGATCACTTGATTTGGTTACCTATTCTCAACAATGAGGATTTGTGGTTTTCAGTTGGTTCCAGTCTCCGGATGAAGGTTCCACATAGGCTATCAATTACGACTTTCGCATTAGGTCACCCAATGGATGAAGGCACGTGGTCTCCTGTTCTTGGCACTTTACATGAAAGCACCATCCCTAGATGGAGCCTATGTTGTAACAGATATTGCAAATTACTAAACTCGGTGTCTTTCTCCAAATTTTATGTTAGTCACAAAGAGAATGGATGGAAGCGTTGGAATTTAAGGGATCAAATAAACCAATTGTTAAGTCATAGGAGAAAAGAAGGAGACCCGAAAGGGGTGCGCTACACGACCAAAAAATCACAAGAATAGTATTATATGCCGAGCTCTATTTCAGAAATTCGGCCGACTTAGAGTTTTAAATAACTACTTCTCCTTTCCCGAAACCCGAAATCAGGGTTCTAGCTTACACACAAACGCAGAGGAATTGAGGTTCGGTCTTATGTGTAAAACATCGATTGGCTAAGTTCCAAACCTAGTTCCATTTTCGGGAATTTAACAGGCATAATAATGAGCTTCTCCTCTTTTACTCAGAAAACCCGAAAGTTGAGACTTCAGTCCAATGCACATGAGTAACTAAAACCGTGTGCATCAGAAGTCATGGAATATTTCAGCCGAGTTATGGATACTGTCGTCTCCAGATGGTAGCACAGGTCGCATATAGGAAATGGCAACGAGGGCACCTTCTCTCTTTGCTCAGGGTCTATTTCAATCCATGGAAAAGTCATGGAATGTTTGTAGGTTCTTTGGAAATTTTCTCCCACATCCATCGTCATGTGAAGAAGTTCTTCCTTCACAGGTTGTTTAATTGGAGAAATATGTTGCTAAGCCGGTGAACTTACCTAGAGATAAAAAAACAGTTCCTTTGGACAAATGTTTTCTGCTCGATTTGGAAACATCAAGGGACGAAATCGTTGTTTTATAAATGAGCTTGCTCGCTTCAAATTTGATTCTAGCAATGGTGTATGTTCTAACCTAGAAGATACCACCATAAGACAATGAGACTTTGCTAATTTGTATACATTAATGAGGAATATAATAAAGTCATTATCAAATTCTTTTGACAAGAAGGACAAATGCATTAGTGAATCTAGCATGGTTAAAGCGATGATTTCTTTGAATGAATCAGTTAGGTGATGCAAAGGCTCATGATTTGATGAAAGGTGAATATTTTATTTCTACTGAGGGAGTGAGATAAGCAAGGGCAAAATAATAGCATTATGGTAGCCATCTCATCTATAAAGAAAGTAGATTGGAGAGGAAAAATCCCAAGTATTCCAAAGCAAATGAAAATGTGCGAATTGTTGAGCAAGGATCGGTGAGACCTTCATATACACTTTCAAGTGTGAATCCGAGTCTTACTCCGTATTTAAAATTATATATGGAAGTCTTGGCCATGGTAGAACGAGATGAGAAGCCTTCAGGAATTCATAAGTAAATAACAATGTTGACCCCTGGTGGCATCGAAGGAATGAATTAGATCTCAAGTCAGATAAAAGTCAGCTACCTGAGAGAAATGTGAGGATAGCTTAAATGGAGTCCGGTGATGATGAGATAAATGGCAGTATGCCTGACTTATCTTCTAATAGTTTTGTCTCCGGCATAGTTGATGATCTAGATCGTAAACCTTTGCATAGTTTGAGTGGACAAAGGTACTTTCTTTTTTTCTCAGATCAGTGATGTCAAAAGGGCCAGCAATACACTTTGGCAATGACAAAGTCACCTGGTTGGAGTAGTGCTAACAAGGCTCTAGTTGTATTTATCAATGAACCTTTGCTTCATGGTTATGCAAATAAAATCATATGGCAATATCTAGAGCAAAGCTAGGCAGAATCAACCGCAACTATCAAAATTCAAAACTTTAGTCGGAAATCTCTTCAAAGGAACAAGAGTAAACGGACAACCCAAGGCTTACCAGCTTGGCTCCAAATTAAATAGAAATTTCCTCATATAAGGAACATGTGGCCATCACTACGAATCATGCGCGTGAAGGTGAATCAAACGCATGCACTGCTATGGACAATTCGCTGAAAGTTAGGAATTATTTGTGCTTTTAACATAAGTTTCTTCAATTATTGTTGTGATTAGTTGAAGTTAGTTCATTTTCAGTTAGGTATCCTATGACAAGGATTCAACCTCCTTGAGAGAGGGAATTTATACAAAGGATCATTCATTGTAATAATAGGGGGGGCTGGGGGAAACCACTTTTGAAGAGGAGCTCCTTTTGAAAGATGAGTTATTTTTAAAACCTGGAATGGAGTAATACAGGAGAGACGTGTTCGCTTGATATTATGAGATTCATCACAACCGATTCTTTCAGTATGTTCTTTCTGTTGTCATTGTCGTATTGTCTATATCTTCCCTTTTCAACTAAGTTGAAATTTGTTTGGAATTCATTGTATATGCTCCTTACACACAGTTGATATGTGTTGTGTTTCAATGGTGATTAGTCAGAATTCACTCAAGATAAGTGCTTTGCATCTAGCTATCAGCATTCAGTCTTTTTCCTCTAAAATTGTAGTGAAAATTCATCCTTGTTAGATGCTTTCACTGTAATGGTCTTTTTCTTTTTCTACTATTATATCATGATTATAGATTGCTGAAAGATAGGCTTATGTTGCCTCATTTTCCACGAGTAATACGACCACTGCTATTATCTCTTTTCTTTGGTTTTCACTTGACTGCATGCCCATTGGACTATTTTCCTGGTCCAATCCAAAACTTTAAAAATCCAAAACTATCAGTTATCCATAGATCTGCCCATTATTTCGAGCTTATTGATGGTCATATTGTGACATTTTTCCAGAGATCCCTCTCGGGTTGGAAGGGGCAGCTTCCAATCCAAAGTGGTTTAAGGTTACCTCGGGATTTGATTTGCATGCAACCCAAATCCGGTTTCGAGTGATAACATTTTGGCATTGCTGTCGGGGATCGAAGTTGATATCTATCCCTAGGAGAACAACATTTTCCTAGTCCTAAGGCCTGGTTGAGAAGCCGGTCATAGGAAAATGTTGGTTGCACATTCTCTAGCGACTCCATTTAAAAGTTTTTGAAGGTGATTCCACTGGTAGGAGAACTCAGAATTCCAGCTTTCATGGTGACCTAGCTTCATGCTGGCAAGTTCAACTTCTAGTCCCTGCGCTTCATCTGAAACGACATCAAGGTTGGTAGAAGACCTCTTTTCTGTTCAAAATCTCATGAAGCGGATTGATATAGAATTCAAGCATCATAGGTATGAAAATTTTCGTTCCTCTTTATCCACCTATTTGGAGTTATGTCATGTGTTTAGTCAAGAAGAGAAGTTAATGCATTCACAGAAACTCCTTATTGAGATTGAGGAAGAGCAAGAGAAATATGAATTGGTCATTAAATATGAACACTATAGAGGAGGATATGAGGCTGCTATGGCTTCCTTGCACAAGTATTATGGTTTAAGCTCAAGACAAATAACGTAGTGTTTCCTGAAAATAAGTTTTTAGACATTTATTCAAATCAAAATGAAGAGTTTTCTCAAAGCATTTTCATTGAGAGGACATGTTCAGATATATATAATTATTCAAGTCTTGTAGAGCGTTGCCCTTATAAATTCCTATAACATGCATGGAGGTGACCACTTTGGGAAGTATATCAAAATTTTCTTAATTTTTTGCTAGAGGTGAAAGCGTTGATGAACAAATTGATTTTGCTTTTGTTGATCCTTTTGCATTCCTGTTAGAGGCTACCATGGAGGGGAGTTTCTTAATGTTCACACATGGTGGAGATATTCTCAGTGAGTGTGCTGGTTTTCTCTATTCCCATTCTGGCTATCTGATTGGAGAAGAAATCTTGTTGTAGTCTGGCACCCAGCTCCTTGACGGGCTTCACTGGAAAAGTGCGATCACTTGATCTAGTTACCTGTTCTCAATAATTAGGATTTGTGGTTTTCAATTGGTTCCAGTCTCCGGATGAAGGTTCTGCACAAGCTACAGGTTACGACTTTCACGTTAGGTCTTCCAATGGCTGAAGGCACATGGTCTCCTGTTCTTGGCACTTTACATGAAAGCACCATCCCTAGATGGAGCCTATGTTGTAACAGATATTGCAAATTACTAAACTCGGTGTCTTTCTCCAAATTTTATGTTAGTCACAAAGAGAATGGATGGAAGCGTTGGCATTTAAGGAATCAAATACACCAAGAGTTAAGTTGTGGGAGAAAATAAGGAGACCTGAAAGGGGTGCGCTACACGCCCAAAAAATCACAAGAATAGTATTATATGTCAAGCTCTATTTCGGAAATTCGGTCGACTTAGAGTTTTAAATGACTACTTCTCCTTTCCCAAAACCCGAAATCAGGTTTCCAAATTACACACAAACACAGAGGAATTGAGGTTCCGTCTTATGTGTAAAACGTCGATTGGCTAAGTTCCAGACCTAGTTCCGTTTTTGGGAATTTAACCGATAGAAGAATGAGCTTCTCCTCTTTTACTCTGAAAACCCGAAAGTTGAGACTCCAGTCCAATACACATGAGTATCTAAAGTCGTGCACATCAGAAGTCATGGAATCTTTTAGCTGAGTTATGGATATTGTCGTCTCCAGATGGTAGCATAGGCTGCATACAGGAAATGGCGATGAGGGAACCTTCTCTCTTTGTTGTTATACCTCAGGGTCTATTTTGATCCATGGAAAAGTCATGGAATGTTTGTATCTTCTCTAGAAATTTTCTTCCACATCCATCGTCATGTGAAGAAGTGCTTCATTCACAGGTTGTTTAATTGGAAAAATATGTTGCTAAGCCGGTGAACTTACCTGGAGATAAAAAAACAATTCCTTTGGACAAATGTTTTCTGCTCATTTTGGAAACATCAAGGGATGAAACCGTTGTTTTATAAATGAGCTTTCTCACTTCAAATTTGATTCTAGCAATGGTTTATGTTCTAACCTGGAAGATACCACCATAAGACAACGAGACTTTGCTAATTTGTATACATTGATGAGGAATATAATAAAGTTGTTATCAAATTCTTTTGACAAGCAAGACAAATGCATCAGTGAATCTAGCATGGTTAAAGCGATGATTGCTTTGAATGAATCAATTAGGTGATGCAAAGGCTCATGATTTGATGAAAGGTGAATATTCTATTTCTACTGAGGGAGTGAGATAAGCAAGGGAAAAATAATAGCATTATGGTAGCCATATCATTTATAAAGAAAGTAGATTGGAGAGGAAAAATTCCAAGCATTCCAAAGCAAATGCATATGTGCGAACTGTTGAGCAAGGATCGGTGAGACCTTCATATACACTTGCAAGCGTGAAGCTGAGTCTTACTTTGCATTTAAAATCATATATGGAGTTCTTGGCCATGGTAGAACGAGGTGAGAAGCCTTCAGGAATTCATAAAGTAAATAACAATGTTGACCCCTAGTCGCATCGAAGGAATGAATTAGATCTCAAGTCAGATAAAAGTCAGCTACCTAAGAGCAATGTGAGGATAACTTAAATGGAGTCTGGTGATGATGAGATAAATGGTAGTACGCCTGACTTATCTTCTAATAGTTTTGTCTCTGGCATAGTTGATGATCCAGATAGTAAACCTTTGCATAGTTCGAGTGGACAAAGGTACTTGCTTTTATTCTCAGATCAGTGATGTCAAAAGGGCTAACAATACACTTTTGGCAAGGACATAGTCACCTGGTTGGAGTAGTGCTAACAAGGCTCTAATTGTATTGATCAATGAACCTTTGCTTCATGGTTATGAAAATAAAATCATGTGGCAATATCTAGATCAAAGCTAGGCAGAATCAACCGCAACTATCAGAATTCAAAACTTTAGTTGGAAATATCTTCAAAGGAACAAGAGTAAACAGACAACCCAAGGCTTACCAGCTTGGCTCCAGACTGAATAGAAATTTCCTCATATAAGGAACATGTGGCCATCACTACAAATCGTGCACGTGAAGGTGAATCAAATGCATGCACTGCTATGGACAGTTCGCTGAAAGTTAGGAATTATTTGTGCTTTTAACATAAGTTTGTTCAATTATTGTTGTGATTAGTTGAAGTTATTTCATTTTCAGTTAGGTATCCTTTGACAAGGATTCAACCTCATTGAGAGAGGGAATTTATATAAAGGATCATTCATTGTAATAATATTGAGGGTTGGGGGAAACCTCTTTTGAAGAGGGGCTCCTTTTGAAAGATGAGTTATTTTGAAAACCTGGAATGGAGTAATACAGGAGAGATGTGTTCACTTGATATTGTGAGATTCATCTCAGCCGATTCTTTCAGTATGTTCTTTCTGTTGTCATTGTTGTATTGTCTATCTCTTCCCTTTTCAACTGAGTTAAAATTTGTTTGGAATTCATTGTATATGCTCCTTACACACAGTTGATATGTGTGGCGTTTCAATGGTGACTAGTCAGAATTCACTCAAGATAAGTGCTCTACATCTAGTTATTAGCCTTTAGTCTTTTTCCTCTAAAATTGTAGTGAAAATTCATCCTTGTTAGATGCTTTCAATGTAATGGTCTTTTTGTTTTTCTACTATTATATCATGATTATAGATTGTTGAAAGATAGGCTTATTTTGCCTCATTTTCCGCGAGTAATACGACCACTGCTATTATCTCTTTTCTTTGGTTTTCACTTAACTCCATGCCCAATGGCCTATTTTCCTGGTCCAACCCAAAACTTTAAAAATCCAAAACTATCAGTTATCCACAGATCTACCCATTATTTCGAGCTTATTGATGGTCATATTGTGACATTTTTCGAGAGATCCCTCTCGGGTTGGAAGGGGCAGCTTCCAATCCAAAGTGGTTTGAGGTTACCTTGGGATTTGATTTGCATGCAACCCAAATCTGGTTCTGAGTGATAACACTACCTGAGAATACGGTAGAATCGCCTCTCCATTTCAATAAAAGCCCCAATCCCTGTAACCCTACTACCGAAAACCTAGGTGTTGATCCACATGAAGACCATACAACCGCAGACCGAAACTCTGTTGATATTCGAAACTCGCTGGGCAAAAGGCCATGATGTAATTTCATACCTAGAAAATCATTGGAGGAGGTTTTAGATGTTTTAAAGGGCATAAACCCTCCTATTCATATAAATGAGTCGACTTGGGGTGTCTTCAACAAATTGATTGTTAAGAAAAATTGCAAGCATAAGGAATAGAGTAATTCGGTTTTAAATTTCAAAAACAAGAGACCAGGTAGGCTAATATCTAGAAGTTTGAGAAATCACCAGCGAGATCATCTGAGCTCGATCCTAATGATCGAGGTCGATGATCACTTGTCCGAGGATGAAATCGATAAGTTTCTTGCACAGGAGGATGTAGATGATCAGTTCCTTGGAAATGAAACCAGTATTGATTCTATACAGTATGATTTCATTTCTAAGTTGCCTCTGTTCCTAAAAAATCAATAAGGTTTCGCTGGTATATGCCACGATCTGAAGCAAGTTACAGAATAGACCAAAACGCCCTCTACAAAACACACTCAACCTCTACCTACCATAGAACATGTACACTGTGAAAATTTCCTTGATTGGGTTGAAAGATACTACAAGGATATACCTTATCTCCGAGCACAATTAAACCATATGGTAGCTCGAAACTCCTTGCTTGAGAAGGAAAATGAAGAATTAAAAGCATGTGTTCGATACAACGTTGACAGGGAAAACAAAAGGTTTAAACGAGATGGTAATGTGATTATCAAGAATGCAACGAATTTCAACACTATCATTAATTTGGAATTATCATATGATTCATTGTCTAATATCTGAAACGGTAAAAAAATGTTTTGATTCTCTTTGATTTAATCTTGTTGGAAAAATAAAATAGATAGATTTATTTTGATTTTGTTTTTAATTTAAGACTAGTTGCAGAATTGTGAGATTTTGTAGCCAATCTATTTGTAAGTATTAGTTTGTATTATTATCTAAAATTCAATTTCTTTTTATCATTTTCAGGAAAACAACAGTTATGATGCTATTCTCAAGGAGAAGAAATCATGGATTAATGCGCTCTATTTCTCATTTTCGATAAAACAATGTCATTATGTAATTTTTTTTGATGTAAGGACTCCTACAGGAGTGTTCCTTTGTTATTCTATTTTTGTAAAGAAGACTCATTTTCATGGATCATCCTCTATCTTGTATGATAAGAGGTTATTGATCCAAGACATATTTAAATAGTGGTTTTTAGTTAGTGTTAAAGGACAACTTTTCTGGACTACAATACAAACATATAACTTTGGGAAATTATATGGGAAAGAAGTTAACTGTTGGCTTTAGACTTGTGTGAATTGTCCATTGTTTATTTCATTGCATTCTCCTGTTATTTCCATGTTATAAGTTATCATTTCTGTCGATTTATCTTTAGCCTTGTCTTCACATGATATTTCATATCGATGATTATTTGAATGTTGTCCACGATTTTTCGGTTCATTTTGTATTTGTTATCAATCGATCATTTAATTATTTTTTAGTTTACTTCTGATGTTAAATGATTGGTAATATCAATGCTCAGAATTGATATTTCTTTCATTCTCAAGCTATTGATTATCTTGAGGTCACGGGATTTTTAATTAATTATCTTTCTTTTGTTATAAATTCACTCCAAATATTCAAACACCTCTTTGAATTTATTCAGGAAGTACTATGATTTGTTCTGTCATAGGTTTTCCTTAAATGTTGGACAAGCAAGAGCTCACACAACACAGAGAGATAAACTTAGTTTTGCTTATCAGTTTGAGGTTAGTCTGTGTGTTATTTATTTAAATTATTGATGAATGAATAATGATTGCGTTATCTAGATTTTAATTAGCTTTGTCTGTTTTTGTCAAATCATTAAAATTATATTCATTCACTATTTAAAAGTTCGATGGTGTGATCATTAGACGAAGTTTTTCTTTTATTTAATTGGTTTAAAAAACACCATCTCAAATAATCACTTTCGTAAAGCTTTGTTTAAACTTTTTAAACTGTATATCATCATTGTATATTAACACCCTTGTTGTACATTTGTGCTTAATGTACTTATTGTTAAGACTATAGATTTAGATTAGTTTATTTCTTTTTATTGTTTTAGGACCTTAGTTGGATAACATAGTCATTAAACTCGTCAGGTTAGATCATACCAAACGGCTTGGGTTAATTAGACAAACCCAGTCTGGGTCTAACCTTCCAGTTGACAGTGTGTCATAAATGCTCATCAACAAATGGCGCTAGAAGGAGGACCTGGAATTAATTGATGGCACATGGAGGTCACAAGACCCCTCCAAATAATTGTTCTCCTGTCGTAACGTGTAGTTGCTCAGACACCAATGTTACACTTGAAAGAACTACTACCTCAAATGATACCCCTGACATTCCCATCGAATCAGTGACACCAATTCTGCAAGGGAATGATGTCCAAGAAATTGTTCGCTAGTCGCTCATAAGAACTCAAAGTGCTTTATCTCATATTAGACTACCTGGTAGACAACTTAATGAACCCCCTGATTTTACAAATATTCAAGAACAACCTCAAGGAACTGGTCTTCCTAGAAACATTGTAGGTGGTAATATTACCAATCCTTCTGAATCACTTATCCTTGGTGATGGAGAATTTCGTATCCCACCGTCCCCACCTGGTTCTTCTCCATCTTCTTCGGGAGGCGAATCCTTGGACGAAGGAAGTTCTTCATCTAAACCATATCAACCTTCAACTCCACCAACTCCCATGGAAAACCAAAATAATCCTCCCAGACCTTGGATCGATCAATATGTCGTGGCTGTGCCTGGACCCCAATACCCATTGCCTAAACATCCAGAGAAATGGCTACCCAAATTTGATCTAGATTCAAAGAAATCAGCGGAGGACCACATCAAGAAATTTATGCTAGTTGTTAGACTCTAGAGTGTCGAGCATGAAGATGTTGTGTGCATAATATTCCCTTACACTTTTGAGGGGAATTCCTCAACCTGGTATTTCTCCCAACAGCCTCAGACCATCGTCTCTTGGGACAAGTTTGAAACCTGTTTTCTAGAAAAAATCGGAGATGATAAATCTCCAGAAGTATTGGTAATGGAACTCTTTAGTTTAAATATGAACCCTAAATAAAAAGATAAAGACTTTAACCAGAGATTCCTAACACTGAAAAACAAAATCCTTGTAGATTCGATGCCTGCATAAAACTTTATCGTTGCATATTATATTAAGGCTCTGCATAAAAACATAGCTATATGGGTTAAAAGGTCCAAAAAGAACACATTATTAGAAGCCTTTGAGGATGCAAGCCAAATTGAGAAAGACATATCGAGCTTAAACGATAATCTAAGTGGTGAGGCTAAAATAGCTTCATCTTCTAAGAAGAAAATAGAAATTCTCACTAGGCCTCCTCAAGCTAAAAATCAACAAGAAACATTAGATTTGGAAAGTTTGCAGAAAGCTTTCCAGAAATTATCCAATCAGGTCATTGACTTGAAAAGATGTGCTGAAGAGGAATATACAAGTAAAGGAGGTTTCAAACCACCTTTTAGAAAACATTTTCCTCCAAACCGGCGAAACCCGACCACAGAAGGTCTAAATTTTGAAAGTTGACAGTATGCTTTGAAAACAATATTGGAATCACATGACAATTATGTTTCTTCTCCTCCAGAAAATCAAGATGATACAATTGAGGAAAAAACACTTGATGAGGAGGATTCTTCTCCTCCCATTTTTGGGCACTTGTCGCACAACATATTTCAAGCAAACTTTGAAACTGTCCATCCCTATAACACTAGAAGTAAAACACAAAACAAGCCCTCACCCGAAACAAGTAAAAATGTGTTTTCAAAATAGCCAAATCAAACTGAAGCAAGACAAAACCTAGATGCCCCAGTTTTAGAGTATGATTTAATTAAAGATCTGAAAAAATTAAGGGAAAATATTTCAGTTTTTGAATTGCTGAAATTTTCGCTTATTTTACAGAAAATGATCCAAAGCATTGCTGAAAATAGTAAAAAGAATGATGTTAGCAACAAAAAATCAACAGAAATTGACTTAAACACAGCTAAAAATGTCCCAAGTAAAAAGACATCTGAAAACCAAGATAAAAGGGACATATCAGAAAAGAATGTAGGAAACTTAGATAAAACTGTTTCAGGTACAACAATAAAAAATCGACCGAATTCTGTTGCTTCTGCACGAAAAAATGTGCCTCCTTTTTTATTAACTTTTGAAATTTTTAATAAGAATGTACATAACTGTATGGTTGACTCTGGTGCATCATCAAATGTGATGCCTCTATCTATATGCCAGAAAATTAATCTTGAAGTAAAACCTTTTGATTTAAAGATCATCTAGTTAGATCGAACTAATGTTAAAGTTATTGGTGAACTCAAAAACGTGTTGATAATATTATCGTCCAATACCAAAGTTCATCAAGTAATTGATATTATTTTCGTTGACATTCCTGAAGTCTATGGTTTGTTTTTTAGTAGAGATTGGTCAAAATAGTTACATGGCTATTTTGCTACATATTGGTCTCATTTATGGCTTCCAGAAAATGTATAGCCCATCAAGATTAGAATAAACAAAGAATGTTACCTTAAGTACACTGTGACAGATCTGAACAACCCAAATGAGCGTTTTGTTACTACTGCAAATTCGATTGAAATGCAGGGAATGAATACTTTTTTCAGTAATTTCATGACTAGAATTTCCTCTATCACTAATCCAGAACATCAATCTGAAGTAACAACCTATACTCAAGCACCATCTTTTCTAAGTACGCCAAATATTGCTAATGACACACAAATCTGGTCCCTATATTTTGATGGATCCAAATCCCAAGAAGGGGAAGTTGTTGGTTGTTTTCTCATCGACCCTACAGGTAATAAAACATTTATTTATTATGGATTAGAGTTTGAATGTACTAACAATACAATAGTACGAAACACTTTTGCAAGGACTAAGGAGGGCATTGGACATAGACGTGCAAAAGTTGGTAGTATTTGGTGATTCAGAAATAGTAGTCAAATAGGTAAGAAATGCAATACATTGTTTGTCATCGCATCTGAAGAATTACCAAACCGATGCATGGGGTTTGATGCACAAACTTGTAGCATTTAATATAAATTCCATTCCTAGGATGAGTAATTCAGAAGATGATTTACTAGCCAATGTTGATTCTAAATTGTTGCCTGCTGAAGGTCTTTCTCCTAACGCATTCTCGGTCAAATTTTTATTCAAGCCATCGATTCCAGACAACATCACAAACTAGAGAGTATTTGATGATGATCAGCAGATCATAAAAAAATTTCATATGGAAGACACCTTCCAGGATGCAGTTATTGATGAAATCACTCATGACGAGAATCTTCGAGATTTCATGGTAATATCTGATCCTCGATCTCCAAAATCATCATCCGAGCTCATAAAATCTATCCCCAATGTTGTGAGATTAGAGAAATTTTATGACCTACATGACAAGTTTAGAGGGGTAGTCAATTGAAAAACAAACAATTCCTCTTTGCTATATGAAATTGTAAATTTAGGAACACAAGATAATCCTCAAAATGTTAATTTGGGAAAGGGGTGTTCTGAACAAGAAAGGTCCTCTTTTATAAAATTATTCAAAGAATTTAAAGATTTATTTGCTTGGATGTATGATGATCTAAAAAATTTCGACCCAAACATCATACAGCATGTAATCCCTATGAAACCCCAAACTCATCCTTTCCAACAAAAATTGAGAAAAAATGCATCCTAAATTGGAACCTACCGTGAAAAAGGAACTAAATAAATTACTTATTACAAATATAATCTTTCCAGTTAGGAATACTCAATGGGTATCTAACTTAGTCCCTGTAAGGAAGAAGAGTGGAGAAATTCGACTTTGTGTTGATTTTCAAAATTTAAATCGAGCATCTGATAAAGACAACTACCTTGTTCCTTCAATGGAACAAATTCTACAACAAGTGTATGGTTCTAAAATACTATCTTTATTAGATGGTTTCTTAGTATATAACCAAGTCCTTATGTCCCCTTCAAACCAACTTAAAATGACCTTTCATACCCCGTGAGGCACTTATGCCTACACAAAATTTCCTTTTGGACTGATAAATGTTGGTGCCACTTTTCAGAGAGCAATGGACATTGATTTATGTGGCCTCATCAACCAGTCAGTTGTGGTCTATCTTGATGATGTCACTATCTTTTCAAAAAATAAGAAAGATCATCTCTCTCATCTTAGGGTTGTGTTAGAAATATGTTGCAAGTTCGACATTTCACTCAATCCTAAAAAATCTATTTTTGAAGTAGAACAAGGGAAACTGCTTGGGTTTATAGTATATAAATATGGAATGATAATTGATCTTGAAATAACCCAAGCTATTGCCAAACTTCCCCTTCATTCTTCCAAAAAGGACACGCAATCCTTTTTGGGTAAAATTAATTTTGTCAAATGATTTGTCCCAAGTTTTTCTGAAATAGTTAGACCTCTACAAAATCTGATTAAAAATGATGTTTTATACATATGGGGACCACAAGAGAGTCAATATTTTGACTCAAACAGAAAATCCATAATCGAGGCACCTTCCCTAATGAGCCCTAACTTTTCCCAAGATTTTGCATTATATACTTTTGCATCTGACAAATCTTATGACGCCGTACTCACATAGAAAAATGTAGAAAGCAATGAGATACCCATCCCATTTATGAGCTCTACCTTTAAAGGGGAAGAACTAAATTACCTCGTGGTAGATCAGTAGGCATACACTATTTTTAAAGTTGTGAAACATTTCAAATCGTACATGTTGAAATCTAGGACAAAAATTGTTGTTCCTTACCCTGTTGTGAGAAATCTGTTAGTACAGAAAGAGCTGGGAGAAAAAAAGGCAAATTGGATGACATCACTTCAGGAATATGAAATTGAAATAGTACATGCACAAATCATCAGATGTCAAGGCCTTTGTAAATTGGTGGCTGATTCAGTTGAGAAATTAGAAAGTCAAATGAATACATCAACTATAAATCAACATGATGAAAAACAAATCAGCTATACACAAACTGTGCCCAATTCCTGTCATGAGAATATCAGATTTTATTTACTGCATGGATCTGCTCCTCGCAATCTTAATCCCAAAATCAGAATAACACTTAGGCTTAAATCTGTATCTTTCCAATTAATCAATGATATATTATTTCAAAAGAACTTTGACAATGTTTTTCTGTGTTGTTTAGAAAAAGAGGAGACTGAAAAAGTGTTGGCTGAACTTCATTCCGGTGATGTCGGTGGTCATTTGGTGGAGATACCACTTCCAAAAAAGTGCTAAGGGATGGATACTATTGGCCTACCTTGTTTAATGATTCCCATACGTTGTCCTGCAAGTGTATAATCTGTCAAAAGGCTGCAGGGCGGGTGAAAAAGGCAATTTTTCCTTGACAACTTGTTACGATAGATGCACCTTTTCAACAATGGGGCCTAGACATTATAGGACCAATCAATTCCCCTTACTCGCAACATCATAAGTATATTCTCACAGAAACATACTACTTCACAAGATGGTTTGAAGCTTTACCATTAAAAGTGGTCAATACAAATTAGGTAGTGTCATTTCAGAACTCCCATATTATCACTTGATTCAAAATTCTTGAATGTCTGGTTTTTGACAATGCTTCTTATTTTTGTTCCCTAGATATGAATGTTTTCACTCTGGAAAAAGGTATTAAACTGAATTACTTTTTCAACTATTACCCTCAAGGGAACAGTCTAGCTAAGTCAACAAATAAGAATCTGATCAAGATTATAAAAAGGACATTTTCAGAAAACCACTAGAATTGGCATAATGCATTGTACAAGGAACTTTGGGCTGATAGGGTAACTCCAAAAGCCTCCATTGGTAATTATCCTTTCTTCCTCGTTTACGGAAGAGAATCCATCCTCCCCCTACATGTGTTTCTTCCTTCTCTATAATTATCGCAGAGAGTTCAAGAAGAAGAATGTCCTCCTCTAGAAAATCAGATAAATGCTTTATTAAACTTAGAAGAGGTAAGGACACAAGAAAAACAGAAACTTGATCAGCACCAAAAAATTGTGAAGAGTTGGTTTGATACAATTTCATCATCTGATAGGAATTTTAATGTAGGGGATTCGGTCCTCAAATGGGAAAAAATGCACAAGAGTAAAGGAGAACATACCAAGTTCCAAAATTTGTGGCTGAGGCCTTTTGTAATTTCTGAAAATTCGGTCCTAGTTATTTTTGTCTGCATAACTTGGAGGGATAGTCAGACACTTTCCCAATGAATGGCTAGGCTCTCAAGAGATATTTCGCTTGATGAATTCAGATCCACCCCTTTGTAAATATTTTTAATTTTCTTTTCTGTTTTTGTTTTTGGTTCTTTTCATTTTGTTTGATTTTGATTTGTTTTCTAGATGATTATTTTTGGATCGTCATTCATTATTGAAGGGAATTGGATTCTTTTTTCATTAGCAACAGTTGATAACAGTTCAAGAACTTGAACAGTAAGTGCTAAAACTCAGATTAGCGAAAGTAATTTTTGTCCAGTTATTGTTCCTGGTTTCTCATTAAAATCACAAAAAAACACAATTATCCTTAAAAAACTTCTAACGTCATCCCTGTTTTAATGAGAACACTTCATAGTACTTCCCCATCCCTAAGATGATTTCTTAACTGAAATCTAAATGTCTAAATTATGATGAAATTCATCAGAACAGAAAAATAATTAGAAAAAAAAGAACAATCCTTTCATTACCTGAGTGTGAAATTTTTTGTATCACCCTGCTCTCTTGATATTACAAAGTTTTGAAAATATTACAAACATTTTGGAGAATTTGGAAACACTATAAGGTGTGGGAATTGTGTGTAAACCCGTCGGGATACTAAACAGGTCTACTGGAAGAGGGTAAATGCACACATGATACCAAGACAACTTCGTCGAGGTACTGAACAATCATGTTGGCAGCGAAGCAATGTAGGGTTCAAACATTTTCAAGTATGTTTTGAAAGTTTGATCAGGTATCAAGATGCTTTTATCATAAATGGACAAATCTTGGACGAGATAGAGTTACTAGAGTGGGTTAAATGACATCCTTGATGAGGCTATGGACGCCTTTTGGAAGTAGTGGCCCTATCAACGGTATTTGAGTCATTTGTATAAACATTGCTACCCCTATGATCAACACGAGATACCAGATTACAATTTTTGGACAAAAATGAATCCAATACTATGAATGTGTTATTTTTTCTGAGTTATTGTCGAAATGCTTGACCCGTCTTTAATTGTTTCTAAAATTTATTGCTAAGTCATTTGTGCCCCTGATATGAAGTTTTGGTGATGCAGAGATAACTGCTTCACCCAGCCTGTCGCCATTGTTGGCAACCAACAATTCCAATCAAATTTTATCATAATAAAAAGTCATCACCAAGGAACAGAGTAATTTGGATTTAAATTTCACAAACAAGAGACTAGGTAGGCTCATATCCATAAGTTTGAAAAATCGCCAGCGAGATCATCTTAGCTCGATCCCAGTGATCGAGGTCGATGATCACTTGTCTGAGGATGAAATCGATAAGTTTCTTTCATAGGAGGATGTAGATGACCAATTCCTTGGAAATGAAACCGGTATTGAAGTTATACAATATGATTTCGTTTCTAAGTTGCCTTTGTTCCTAAAAAATCAATAAGGCTTCACTGGTACACGCCACGATCTAAAGAAAGTTACAAAACAAACCAAAACGCCCTTTGCAAAACACACTCCAACTCTACCTACCATAGAACTTGTACATTGTGAAAATTGTCTTGATTGGGTTGAAAGATACTACAAGGATATACCTTATCTCCGAGCACAGTTAAACCATATGGTAGCTCGAAAACGCCTTGCTTGAGAAGGAAAATGAAGAATTAAAAAAGAATGCGTTGGATCCAACACTGACAGGGAAAACAAAAGTTTTAAACGGGTTGGTAATGTGATTATCAAGAATGCAACGAATTTCAACACTATCATTAATTCAGACTTATAAGATGCTTCATTGTCTAATCTCTGAAATGGTAAAAAATTGTTTTGATTCTCTTTGATTTAATTCTGTTGGAAAAATAAAATAGATAGATTTTTTTATTTTTTTTTTGAATTTAAGACTAGCTACAGAATAGTGAGATTCTGTAGCCAGTCTATTTGTAAGTATTAGTTTGTATTATTATCTAAAATTCAATTTCGTTTTATCATTTTTAGGAAAACAATAGTTATGATGCTATTCTCAAGGATAAGAAATAATGGATTAATGTGCTCTATAATAATTTCTCATTTTTGATAAAACAATGTCATTATGTAATTTTTTTTGATGTAAGGACTCTTACAAGAGTCTTCCTTTGTTATTCTATTTTTGTAAAGCAGACTCATTTTTAGGGATCATCCTCTATCTTGTATGATAAGAGGTTACTAATCCACGACATTTTTAAACATTGGTTGTTGTTTATTGTTAAAGGACAATTTTTCTGGACTATAGTATAGACATATAATTTTGGGAAATGATATGGGAAAGCAGTTCATTGTTGGCTTTAGACATGTGTGAATTGTGCAATGTTTATTTCATTGAATTCTCCTATTATTTCTATGTTATAAGTTATCATTTATGTCGATTTATCTTTAGCCTTGTCTTCACATGATCTTTCATATCGATGATTATTTGAATGTTGTCCATGATCTGTCAGTTCATTTTGTATTTGTGATCAATCAATCATTTAACTATTTTGGAGTTTACTTATGATGTTAAATGATTGATAATATCAATGCTCAAAATTGAGATTTCTTTCGTTCTCAAGCTATTGATTATCTTGAGGTCACATGATTTTTAATAAATTATCTTTCTATTGTTATAAATTCACTTCAAATATTCAAACACCTCTTTGAATTTATTCAGGAAGTACTATGATTTTTTCTGTCATAGGTTTTCCTTAAATGCAGGACAAGCAAGAGCTCACACAACACAGAGAAATAAACTTAGTTTTGCTTATCAATTTGAGGTTATTCTATGTGTTATTTATTTAAATTATTTATGAATGAATAATGATTGCATTATCTAGATGTTAATTAGCTTTGTCTGTTTTCATCAAATCATTACAATTATATTCATTCACTATTTAATATTTTGATAGTGTGATCATTAGAATAAGTTTCTCTTTTATTTAATCGATTTAAGAAACATCATCTCAAACAATCACTTTCACAAAGCTTTGTTTAAACTTTGGAAACTGTATATCATCATTGTATATTAGCACCCTTGTTGTATATTTGTGATTAATGTACTTATTGTTAAGACTATAGCTTTAGATTAGTTTATTTCTTTTTACTGTTTTTAGGACCTTAGTTAGCTAATAGATGCATTAAACCCTTTAGGTTAGATCATACCAAACAACTTGGGTTAATTAGACAACCCCGGTTAGGGTCTAACCTTCGAGCTGACGATGTTTCATAAACACTCATCAACATGCCCCGGAGTAAAAATGATGCTATGAGGTCGAGACTCATAAACAACACAACACTTACACATATATGGTTGACCTAATAGGACATAAAAAATTTCCAGTCGGGAAACATCACACAATACCTCATCCTTGAAGGGCTTGGTGTCGTCAAACAAGAGACACTGTTGGATGACACAAATATATCAACCCTGGTGAAGCCACCTGATGTTGTATGGCTACAGGTGTGGTATTTTCAAAAAATCCAACTTCTTGATGAACTCTACTAATATTAGGTTCTTATGGCTTCCGATATCAACAATAAATTGTAGCAGGCTTCCCTTCACCCACATATGTGAATGGAAGAGGTGCTCCCGCTCCTCGGGATCCTCTGGTTCTTCCGGTTGATTGTTATGGTTATGACAGTAGCAGTGGGTTTTGCATCAACGTTATGTTTCCTTTTATTATTTTATGAATCAAAGTCCAAGTCGAGGCTCGAATTTGTTTCTTTGATATCGATCACCAATGAATATTTTGAGTGGCATTCATCGATTTTGTGCGAAAGGATTTAGTGGAAGTCGCACCACTTCCCAGTGTCCTTCTTCATCTTCCCATTACCCTTAATTTCCCAAGGCTTGGACTGGTTGTCTTGAGGTTGACTATTCTATGAGTTAGGGTTGCCTTTACCATACTTTGGTTGTTGCGGATTTGCAGACCCAAATTCCTTCTTGTTCTTCTGCTTAAATTTATGCTTGATTTTAATAGCATATCGATAAGAAAATCCTTGGGATGAGATGTCTAGAAACTTCATTTCAGTTTGGATGTGTCGATGTAGAGCCCTGTGGTATTTTAGAACCAGATTCCGCTCGGAGTCTTTGATAACAAGCTTGGTGCGCAAGGTATATAAGGTATTGGTGAACTATAGAACTGTTTGGCCCCTCTCTTGATGTAGTGTGGTCGATCTCATGTATTGGTCGTCATAGATTCCAATAGGGTAATATTGCTCCTTTATCACATCCATAAAAAAATATCAAGTGGGCTTGGCCTTGAACATTCCATCCTCCTCTATGCATTTTTTCTCATAGTAAGTTTCTCACCAATGTTTGACATGTGAGAGAGTTTTAAAGAGCGCAAAGGTGACCTTTTCCTTGTCGGAAAGATTATGGAAAGAGAAATAACCTTCTAGTAGTTTTAACCACTTTTCCAAAGAATCAACATTTATATCACCTTTAAAACCAGGAATATCAAAATTAAGTTGTACCTTGAAAGGGGAAGCTCCTTCAAAGTGGCTACTTGATGAAGATGTGTCTACTGTTTTTAGTAGTCGTTGAAGGATTTGGGAAAAATTATCCATCATTTCGTCCCTCTGTCATGTGAGGGATTCCTCAAGAAATAGATTAATATAATCTTCTATTCCTGTGTCTCTCTTTAATTCCTCCATGGGAGGTCACTCAAGCTAGCTAGAGAGGCTTCCCTCAAGAGAAACTAGCTAGAGACCCAACTATCTATACCATGACCTCGTCGAGGACATGCATTAAGAAATGACAAGGAGCAGCCTGCTCTTATACCACTGATCTGAATTATTTTGAGAACAAAATGAAGGTGAAATATAATAAGTAAATACATAGATATATTGCAAGAAACACAGAGATATAGTAATGCACAATTTTTATTAATGAAAGAAATGTACATAAACTGTAAAAATACAGAGTGAATGAACTCGCTAGAATGGTGGCATCTTATCTCTGAGAAGATATTTGATGGCTCTGCTCATTCACAAGAAAATGATTACAATGAATCTCCCAAGGCCTTTTAAACATAAAACATAAATTAGAAAACCCAAAGCATCCAAAATCCTAACCCCGGGAGATGAAACACCAAAAGATTTGTGGGCCCCGATGGGGGTAGTTGATACATCAACTTTGAGAGGGCGTAACTTTTTCATACAATATATGTTTGGGGCACTCGATACACCATTGGAAAGGTATAGATGAGGAGTACATATTCCATTTGGCCTAGCATTTTCCTCTATTTATAGGCTATTCGATGTTGAGCCCAAAAAATGTCGTTTAGGGCCTCAAAACGGCCCTGGAAGTTTGGGACCTGAAAAACTGTAAAACAACTACCAAAATGGAAACTATTCTTTGAGCCAGCGAAATAAGTGGGCAGTCACCGATATCCACCTAGATCAAGAAAATATGGATTTATCCTTAGCCATATAATAATATGCTCTAGAATCAATAAGTCACTCATAAGAAGAAGAAGAAGTAGAAGTTACATTGAAGGATAAACCAAAAGTAGAAAGTGCATGTCCATGAGAAGAAGAAGAAGTAGTAGAATAAATACTGATGTTGTGCTTCAACATCATTGCTTCTAAAAATTTCATCTTCTTAAAACATTTTGATTCTTCATGACCATATTTCCCACAAAAGTTGCAATGCATTCCAATCTTCTTACTTTTAGATTTTGCTCCTTTGTGACCATTAGGAGATGAAGTTCTATGAGAGGGTTTGGGACACTTGTTTTGTTTGTTGTTGGGGTGAGGATTTTTCCTCTTGGGATTCTTGGATTCATCTTTTTTCTATACCACTATGTTAAGAACCAAATACCAATATAGCATAGAAAAACCTCAGAAAAAGTACTCAACGCCTTGGAAAAGATACAATTTCAGATAATAAGCCGCTTCGAGGGGGCAACCTCCTTTTACCCCACTTAAATGTTCAAGTACAAGATGATTCAAAATGAAAATGTCTCCTTGGTATATATAGGAGACTAGGAGGTATAATTAAAACTAATGGCCTAAAGCCGACATAAATAAAATGACATTACTAATATAATATGGCCCAATTAAGGGGTAATGAGCCAATATTAGGGCTTAACATGCCCCTCCCCTTGAGACAATTGTTGTCCACAACGCTTGAGTAACTCTGGATGCTTCTGTATAAAAGACTCATCTTCCCAAGTGGAATCTTCAACCGATAGTTTCCTCCATTTAATGAGATACTCTAAAATGGATCTATTCCTCAGCTTGCGAATTCTTGTGTCAGTGATGGCTTTAGGTTCCAATATGATTTTTCCTTCCTCTTCAAGTTCTGGCAATATAGTTTGAACCGAGATCTTGCCGCCTATAACCTTCTTTAAGTATGAAACATGGAAAACTGGGTGTACTCATGAAGATGCAGGAAGCTCTAATTTGTATGCCATAGTACCAATCTTTTGCAACACCTTATAAGGGCCAGAGTACTTTGGTGATAATTTATTATCCTTCTCGGCTTGCTTGAGGGACATCTGTTTGTATGGTTGTAGTCTTAAAAACACCCAATCCCCTACTTCAAAACTTCTTTCAC
>JASDQU010501848.1:131998-143925 GCA_032191745.1 Picea mariana
TCTATGTAGAATAATTTCTTCTCACCACACTTATGTCCCTTACTGTACTTGCTGTCACAATTAAAGCATAAACCTTTTTCTTTTCTTTCCTCCAATTGTTGAGGTGTCAACCTTATAGGTTGAGGTGTTTTAGAAGAAGGAGCATTGTTCTCTCTATAGATGTTAGGATTGGTCCTTCTAGTAGCCATAGCCATATTTTTACTTTCAACATTTCTTGTCACCTTAAATGCATTCTCCAATGATTTGGGTTCCCAAAGATGAACCTCATGTTGAATGTTATCCTTTAAAGTTCCTATGAATACATCAATCAAGTGCTCATCTGGAATATCGGTTACCTTTATATTCAATCTTTGGAAGTTCTCAATGTGCTCAGTAACTGAACCCTTTTGCTTGAGATTTATCAATTGACTAAAGAAGGTATTGCTCCTTGTATCCTCATAGTGTGCTATCATTTCTTCCATGAAAATTGTCCAAGTGACGAGTGATTCGCGAGAACAAAGCCATCGATACCATACAAATTGATTAGGTTCTAAATATAAAAAAGCAATTCATACCTTTTGTGTATGTGGCACATTATGGAGATCAAAGAATTGCTCCATTTGAAGTATCCATGTGATTGGGTCCTTGCCATCAAACTTCCTCATATCAATCTTAGGAATGTGGTTGGTCTTCAAACCAAAGTTGAAGTTTCTCCATTCTTGATTCACCTTCCTTGTGTCCTCATCATGAATTTCATGGGATGCATTTTCACTTTCAGGTGTCTTCTCCGCTAAGAAATTTTTCAATACTTCCATGATCTCCCCTTTTAAACCATCCATCTTAGCATCCAACTTAGCTTCCATTGAATCCATCTTAGTATCCAACTTAGCTTCCATTGAATCCATCTTCTTTTGTAGTTCATTTATGTCCCTACGCATTTCTTCACCTTCATCAAGAGTCCAAGTAGGATTTTCTGGAGGCTTCGTTGGTGTAGAAGTTCCCTTTTTTGGTGGGATGTCGGCCATGTATCACTTTTGAACCTTGATTTTGAGGTGGTTCTGCTAGACAATATTTCTTCTATTGTATCTCCCAAGTTTCAGCCATTTTGGGTATGAAACTTTATTTTATGTAGTTCTCTGATATTTCTTCTCTGCAATTCCATAGGTCTGATCAAAATTTGATGTGCCAAGTGGAATTTATGATAACTTCCCCACAACTTGCCTATTTTTGTGCTTTCCAGGAGATCTCATTGTATAGCATGCCCCACACAAAATAATTGATATAAAATTCTAAAACTCACACTAGAAATACTACAGACTATCCACGATCCAATGAAACTAATCCCACTCAATTTGGATACTCTAAGAAGAAGTTATGATTGTTTTACCTGGAACACCTTCTTGGGACTAGTCAATAGGACTAGTCAGATACCCTATATTACACAGGTTGTATCTACAAATTTAAGATGACCCAGAAGCTAAAATTTTTACCACAGATACCTTACTAATTTTTGTAAATAGCCTCCAAATTTCATTGTCTGAAACATTACGAAAAAGTTTTTATAGTGAAAATTCCGCAATGACTCATTTCAAGATGATTCCAGAACCCTATCTTTTACAAGCTATATCTCAGAAAGTATAAGGCCTCAGGAGATAAATTTTGAACCCAAAGTACCTTGATCCGTATACTAAATATATTCCAAGCCGTTTCTTCTGAAACGTTGTAGAAAATAAGTTATAGTGAAAATTCCAAGGTGTCTCAGATGTAGCAGCGAAACCCCAAGACCTTGAGCTCTGATACCATATGTTAAGAACCAAATACCAATATAGCATAGAAAAACCTCAGAAAAAGTACTCAACGCCTTGAAAAAGATACAATTTTCAGATAATAAGCCTCTTCGTGGGGGCAACCTCCTTTTACCCCACTTAAATGTTCAAGTACAAGATGATTCAAAATGAAAATGTCTCTTTGGTATATATAGGAGACTAGGAGGTATAATTACAACTAATGGCCTAAAGCCAACATAAATAAAATAACATTACTAATATAATATGCCCCAATTAAGGGGTAATGATCCAATATTAGGGCTTAACACACTAAGTCTTTGTTGGATGTACCTACAATGCTGAACCATCCAAGTTGCACAAGCTTATATTTCTCTCGAATTAGAGCATCACAAAAGGACTCAAGAGAGGTTTCTTTATAATCGCTCCCTAGAGCTTCTCTAGTGGCATAAAAGGTATATACAAAAAAGAATATTCTCTACCTATCTTAGCAAGAATATCATATATGCATTGATATTCCTTCATATCTAGTTCAAATTCTATACCAAAATTCCAAGCGTTTCGAACTTAGATAAGTAATCTTCAGTGCAAGAAAAATAATTTGGACTTAAATTCATTAACTAATTTTCCAACTAGTGGGATCAAATAATATTGTGTTTACCAAACACAACTGCAAGATTTTCCCCAGCTTTATTGGGGGCATCAAGTCCTTGAAGGTGAAATATTAAATAGAGAGAGATGGACATTATTATTAGTCCATGTGGTTTATCATTCCTATTAACCGATTTGGAATACTTTTCATCATCATTGAGTTCTTGTTCTTTTCAAAAGGTAATTTGATACAGTCCTTTACTTCTTAATACATCCTCCATATGGGATTTCCATGAGAAGTAGTTGGTACTGGTAAGAAAAATATCATTGGGAGAATCCATATTAAATATGCTGAGAATATGGATTTAAAATATTAAATTGATGGTATGGATGAAATTCTATCGAAAAATAGGTCGTTTAAAAAAAAACAGTTCTGAAAATGGACTTTGGATGTGAAAGTTATGCCCTTTTGAAAAAGACATAAACATTAACCAAAGAGTCATGTGGCAAGTAAAAGTTGGTCCACGTGGTGATACCCCTCCTTCTAATTACCTCACTTTTTACAAATATGTTGCTTATGAAGTGACCCACTATTATAGAATAAGCGGGGATCACTTTTACAATCACGTTACTTTATAAATGAAAGTTGCATGCAAAATAAAGAAACTTTTAACCAAGTGAGCTAGTGCAAAACATATTATATTGTTTAGAAGGATGATTGAGGTTATTATTTTTGTTGTTGAATATGGCCTTGGAGAGCATGCTCATAAACAAATATTTTCACACAAGAAAACAATTTCACTTCTCGACGAAAACAACGGTTAGATATCGGTTAGTTTACCCAGAAAATGCAAGTTTCCCTCCATTTATAATTTATTGAGATCACATAGAGCACACAACAAAGAGCATGTAGATAGGAAAACCCTTTCCACTATGTTTCTGATTTTTCAATATCACACAAAATGTAGGGCAAAGAGCATACACAAATTGAAAAGTGTAGAAACCCGAAATAAAAAACATAAAACCGAAATATTATCTCTAGATTTGACTGAAATGGTGATATCTTGGGAAAACAAAAACATTTTTGAGTGAAACAAAAGGTGTTCCTAACTAAAACGAGTACTCTGGACGCAGTGGAATAGTCCATTTAGCCCAAAAAAGTACAAAAATGGTATCAATAAGATATGTGGAAACAAGACTACACGATATCGATCTACAATGGGAGTGTTTCTTCAAATGTGCCCTGATACCATGTTTGACAACACATGTATTCCAACAAAGGACAAAATCCTTTAGTAACTACTCACACAACTAGATCAAATATCAACACACCAATGTTTTTACATGGTCAAATCCCTAAGGATAAACATCCATGACCCCAACCAACGTGGCCACTTGGAGCAATTTATTAATGCAAAAGAAAATGTTATAGATAGATTTACGAGAGAGTTTCTCACAATCGATTATCAAAAAATGACCCTCCATGCTCTTTAAATAGAGATCATGGAACAATCGGGTGTTAAGCCACACATCAAGGTAGTCATTAAGATCAAAGAGAACATGAATCGTCAAGTCACTCTATGTCGGCAACATATCGTTATTGTCTGATTACCTAATTACAAGTGTATACTAATGCATACTAAAGAAACTCACTTTTACCTACCAACACATTAGACCAAGTTGATCTTAACTAACTCCTAAGTGTCTGAATATCCTAACATGATAAAATTCATGCATTTACTATTAAATCACCCTTATTTACCAAGATTCTTTTGAATTCATTAAGAATATTCATAATCTCCACCTTGATGAGTAAGACATAATGGTTAGTTTTGATGTTGTTTCCTTATTTACCAAAATACTAGTTCTTGAATACCTTGATATCATTTCCAAACTTGTCAACCATGAAACTCTCTATCTTATTGAATTATGCATCACCTTAACTTTCTATACCTTCAAAGGAGCATGCTATGAAAAAACTAAAGGTACAACCATGGGATCATCCTTATCCCTTGTGGTTCCCAAATTTTTTATGGAACATTTGAGGCCTTAGCCTTAAACAAAATTCGTATAAAACCCAAATGTCGGTTTCGATTTGTTGATGATACCTTTGTTGTGTGGCCTCACAACCATTATTCTCTAAGTTATTTCTTCTACCACCTTAACAACATCTCTCCCCACACTCAATTCACTATGGAAGTCCAATAAGAAAATTTCCTTCCTTTTTTGGATGTTCTCATGTCTCTTCAACCTGATGGTACCATCACCCACCAAATGTTCCAAAAAAAGACACACACTGATAGATACATTCATTCCTAATCTCACCACCACCCCATCACAAAATATTCCATTCTCAAAACTCTTGTCACTCGAGCCATCTGAATCTCTGTCTCTCTTCTTCTTGATAAGGAAAGATCCCACCTCTCCAATGCCCTCATATCTGATGGCTACTCCACATCCCAAATCAACAAAGCCTTTCAATCCAAAACTAAAAAGGCCCCATCCTCAAATCCACCTTTAGCTCTTGTTTCTCTTCTGATCTAGATGGATCTCGGTGGCCGTCCACCTTTTCCACTAAATCACCATTTTGAGCCTGTGGTTTTGATAAACCATGATATTCACCCTTTTGATGAGGAATGGAATGTAATTTCATTTTCATTTGTTAATCACAAAAATCATGTAATGATTTCCTAGTGGTCTTATGTACATGCCTACCACAAAGTGTTAATGCATAGAATTCCATAGTTAAGCACGCTCAAGCTAGAGTAGCACTGGGATGGGTGACCGCCCAGGAAGTCCTAGTGTTTTACATGCCTATGGAATTTTATAAACTTAGTCCAATTTATCCCACATACATCATGGGAATTGTTCTCCTCTCACTCTCTCATATATAATTGAGGTGAAGGAGGCCTTTTAAGAATGCAATGGAGTGTGATGTAAATCTTGTTGTGAATGAAGTGTAGCCAACATCTCTTTCTTTTCATAGATAAGCTACCCCATTCTACTAGTTCATGTTCTACAATTTTTTTCTTTGTTATAGAAGTTGGGTTTCACTATAATTTTGTGTTTCTTGCAATATCTATGTGTATTTCCTTTTTGTATCTTTGCTATATTTTTGTCTTCATGTCGTTCTCAAAATAATCTGGATCATCTTCCCTATATCCATGGAATTAATGATCACATTATGAAGATCTTAGCTAAAAAGATTTGGGTCTTGAGTTAGTTTCGCTTGAGGATAACCACTCTTGCTAGCCCAAGCGACCTCCCATGGCAGAAGAAAAGAGAGATGATAGAGTAGGAGATCCTTTCAAGACGTTGCTTGAGGAAGCCTTCGTGTGACAAAGGAACGAGATTATGGAAAACTTCGCTTAAATCCTTCGAAGACTACTGATGGCGGCAACAGAGGCATATTCAACAAGAAACCATTTCACAAGTGAGACACCCTTCAAGGTACAAGTCAATTTTGATATCCCCTTATTTGAAGGCCAGATAGATGCAGATGCTCTAGAAAAATAGTTGAATTTGCTAGAAGGTTATTAGTCTGTCCAAACTTTTTCTAATAGTGAAAATATCACCTTCGCACTCCTTAAACCCCTTCCCAAATAGTGTAGATTCATTCGTGGTGTACCTCTCCCAGTTAAGTAAGGTTATAATAGAACCCTTCATACTCTTCATGTTGCATCTTCACCGATAGAGTCCTCCCACACTCAGGTAGATCATACAACTATATTGGTTGAACATATCCAACCCCTCCAATAACAGATTCATGACAACTTCTTCAACAAGGAAAGCAACACACCAAGCTTTAGAATTAGCAGAAGTCTCCCCATATCCCATGGGAACTTGATGCAATGGGGACCATTGCTTCCTAATGGGGGAGGAATGATCCAAATGGATCTCGGTGGCCATCCACCTTTTCCACTGAATCACCATTTTGAGCCTGTGGTTTTGATAAGCCATGATATTCACCTTTTTGATGGGGAATGGAATGTAAGTTCATCTTCATTTGTTAATTACAGACATCATGTAATGATTTCCTAGTAGTCTTATGTACATTCCTACCGCATAGCGTTAATGCATCGGATCCCATTAGAACTCTGCAGTTAAGCGTACTCAAGCTAGAGTAGCACTGGGATGGGTGACCGCCCAAGAAGTCCTAGTGGTTTACATGCCTATGGCATTTTATAAACTTATTCCAATTTATCCCACATGCATCATGGGAATTGTTCTCCTCTCACTCTCTCATATATAATTGAGGTGAAAGAGGCCCTTTAAGAATGCAATGGAGTGTGATGTAAATCTTGTTGCGAATGAAGCGTAGCCAACATCTTTTTCTTTTCTTGTGGAAAATCCTGCATTGGCAAAAAATGTCATTCAATCAAAACCCGCCTTAAAGAGCATATAGCTAACACTTTCCACAACCACATCTCTAAGCCAATGATTGTAGAACACTTTCATAATTCCAAACATATTATTTGTTTTGAACTAGAAAAAATACTTGCATCAACACCTTATTACTCTTCTCGTATCATTCGAGAAGCTCTCGAAATCGAAAAACACCCCAATAATTTTAATAGGGAAGATGAATATAAACTCATTCAATCATGGAAACCCACTATCCATTGTCTTATTCAATAAACCTCTTCTCTCTATATTATATGTTACCTTACCCTACCTCCATTTCCTTTCTTCTTCGTCTTTTTCGCATCTCACTTTATTGAATGTTTTTAATTATTTCCATTTATCCATCTCATTAAAAAATTTAAAGTTTTTTTTTTTTAATGTTTTTCCTTAAGAACTATTAGACCAAATTTGTTTATTTTATTATTTTCTTCAACGTCTTTCTATTTTGTATATGCAATTGCTATTATTTTTATCCTATTTAATCTTAACCCCAACATACTCTTTTATATCATTGCTGATATGTCCCTTAAGATGGGTGGAGTGTCCACTCGAAACATGGAACGTTTGGAAAACTCACAAATCTCCAAAAAAATACACACACTATATTTTTAGATTCTTTAAGAAATCTAAAAATCCTTACCATGGCCCAAATTATTTATCTTGCACAAATGGAAGAATTTTTTTTCACAAATCTCCATATTTTGTCTCATACTCTCTTGATTGTTGGGTCAGTGCTTCTAGGGCACGCCCAAGCAAATACCTTGAATGCCAGAGCAATTCGCATTGCAAGACACGTTTTTTGTTATAAACCCTCGTATCCTCCTTTGTAGATTGATGTGCTTGGACTCTATGAATAGACTCGTCTTGTAGAATAGAATCAAAGCAATAGAGGGTCGTGCTGGTGCCAACGATATCGGGTGGAGGTTGCAACATAGGTGGAAAAAAATAGGGTTGCAGGTGGTGAAGATCCAGATCGTGTGGATGTGTTGGCATAGTAAAGCAGCCTTGTCTACTACGATGTTTAGGCCTCCAGGCATATTTTGTGTGGAGGATTTATAGAAAACAACTATCCTAGGGATCCAAGAATAGTTCATGGAACTGGATGGAGAATCAATCAATAGGTTTAGCTATTTGAGGAGATTTATGTTCATATTCTCTTTACTTTCATTATATTCAGAGCATCTTTCAATGGTATGGAATTTTTTCTCTCCTTTTATGTCTATAAATATAGTTGATCCTTTCCTTATATGGAATTTAATCTCAGAACATTTTTAAATAACTTCAATTGAATGATTGGATAAGAAATTTTGCACTTGGCTTAGGCTACATATGCATGTCTTAGCTAATGGAATTTTTATGGAGTTAAATTAACCTTTTTTTTTATGATAGTTTCCTTAGCTTTTTAGGGTAAATTTTGTGGTCCTCTAAAAAGAAAATACAATTGCTTGTTTATAATAAGTTGATCACATTACCTTAATTTTTATGGAGTTAAATTAATATTTTTTATGATCGTTTCCCTAGCTTTTTGGGTAAATTTTGTGGTCCTTTAAAAAGAAAATACAATTGCTCATTTATAACAAGACGAGCTTCATAGAAGCAAGTCCCTGCCTTCAGGGGATTGCTGTAATTGATAGAGTGCTTGAATGTGGAAAGGCGGAAAGATTAGAACTTCCAAAAAAGTAGGATAGTGCAAAGAGAACCACTCTGGCTAAGGAACATAAGTCTACAACGTCCTTCCAGTTATATATATATATGCGCGCGCGCGCGCATTGACTGTGAATTGGAGGAAAATTTGCAGAGTTTCCCAAGTTGTGACTATGAGTTGGAGGAAAAATTTGAAGAGTTTCCCAAGTTGAGCCAGAGGCTTTTCATGTAACCTGTAAGATAGAAAATGGTCATTTTTCTCCCTTGGTCTTATTGTGGCTACTGCTTCCATCAATATTGATTGTTTGTCCTATGAAATACTGAAGGACGAAAACAGTTGTTGCAGTTGCAAATCATTCCTGGTTCAAGAAGTGCATTTCCCATTGGTAATATTTTAATAGAAATTCTTTTGGTTTATGTAATAACCTCTAAAAGGAAAAGAAAAATGAAATGAGGAAGGACAAATGAGGTAAATATATAGCAATCATCTGAATGGTCCTTAATTTAAATTTTGTTGGAATGATGCAGAGAAATCTTGTACATAATTAATATCTCATAGCAAAGAATCCATCGGTTTTTCTTAGCCTCTACTTTTGAAATGATTAAAGGAGAAAATGATAATAGGTCATCAAGGCGGCTTACACAATTCCACTATAGTTCAGGCAACAAAACCGTTGGAACGGAGTTTTTATGCGGAAGGGAGAGATTCACATACCACATTTTCCTTTTTCTGGGGCAGAGGTTTACCATTTACTGGTGAAGCCATCGATACATGACTCCTTGTGACCTCCCTCGGTTCCCTTGATCAAGCCCTCTCCTTGCTATCAAAAGGATTTCCAATCGTCTTCTGGTCATACTTTTTCTACCAATCCTTTTTTTGTGTGTGTTTCCTCTCATCTATGGCTTCATAGGTGCTTCAATAGAGATGAATTCAATCTCATGCAGAGATGACCCGTTACGAGGATGGAAGTTAAGATAAGGAAGCTAAGCGAAAGTGAAAGGTTTCACTCAAACTTACTCTAAAAAACCCTTAAATAAAGACAAACCATGAGAACATTCTTGTGTTCATTCTTCTTTCAGTCATTTTCCATTTTGCTTCACTTCACCTTGGTTAAAGATGCATAGTGTTATTGAAATGAACCAGATTTGTGGGAACGATGGAGCCAGATGAAAAAACAGTGCAGGAGCCAATTTTTTTAATCCCCATCAGAAGGAACCAAAATGTTTTCTTAATGACTCGGTCTTGTACTAACAATGTTGTTGAGTACGAAGCCGCATCTGAACCAAGAAGAAACAATGGGCATCAAATGCAGGTGTAAGGTGATTCAGAGCTGGTGATAAACTGACTGGAAAATATTTCTTGTAGAAGGGTCCAAACACCATTACCTCAGAGCCTACCAGAACAAAGTAAGGGATTTGTGACCCCAGGTGGAGCAACGCGAAAAGAAATGAATATTTTGGTAGAGGAAATAAATGGATCTTTTGGTAGAGGAGAAGGGAACATATTTCTATGTACTTTAAATCTTTCCTCATTCTCCATTGGAAATGAAACATTAGATATCAAGGTACTCACTTTACTAGGGAAGGGTCCACTCTTCTCAATAGGATATAGAACTGGACTTGAAATAGAATAGTAGTATGTTTATCCTGTGACGAATATTACACATTTTGTTGCAACAAGATAAAACAATGAACCCGTATTTGTAGAAGAGAGAGCACATCAATGAAAGAAACTCCAACTAGAAAGGTTTAGAAGAGAGAATGGAGTTGAGTCAATCAAATTCTCAACATAAGACATTTCATAGTATTTTAGGGGTCTTCCTGAAGGTTCAAAAGAGCATAAGAAGCTCATGGATGAAGCATTGCAAAAATACCACTCGCTTGTCCACACTAAGGTAAACTTTCCTTCTTTTCAGTGAGAATACTTCCTACACAAAATAAATTCTTCTATGAAATTCCTTTATATATTCATAAGTGGATTTTAGTTTTCACAATGAAGAAATTTGCTTTGCAATAAATTGAAGGAAAATAAATTATGTAATCCTTGTAAATTTGATTTAACTCACCAACTATCTTACAAGTGATTGTCATTGTTTCAAGAAACCAAGCTTGGTAGATGATCTGCTAGGTTTGCAGTTGCTCTTCTTCCTCAACTTGCAAATAAAAAGAACGATGTAAACAATGATGTAGATAGAAACAACGATGGAAACAATGATGGAGTGATGGATATAAAAACATCTCAGATTTAAATGGAAAATGAAAAGAATAAGGACATTTAAAATGGAAGGAAGGAGGAGAAGGAGAAGTAATTATCTTACAAGTGATTGTCGTTGTTTCAAGAAACTAGGCTTCATAGATGATCTAATGGGTTTGCAGTTGCTCTCCTTCCTCAACCTGCAAATAGAAAGAATGATCGAAACAATGATGCAACATGCAAATAGAAAGAACGATGGAAACAATGATGTAGATATAAACAACAATGGAAACAATGATGGAGTGATGGATATAGAAAAAATCTCGGATTCAAATGGAAATGGAAAATGCAAAGAACGAGGACAATGAAAATAGAAGGAACGGGGAGAAGGAGAAGCAAAGTGCAAAAATGGAATGAGCAAGCATCAATTCTAGATGAGAGACAATAGGACATTAGGCATACAGACAATGAGACATTGCATGGCGGTCTAGGAAGCACTCATGAATGATGTAGGTGGCTACTCATGAGAAATTGAGCTATGGACCATGCATGGACGAAGTAAGGATTTCCTAAAATTTAATGTTAGGAAGTAATGCTAGACTTAGTTCTAGCATTGCTTGACTTGGAAAAGATTATGTTGAATTTTGCCACTTTAAACTAAGATATTGGGTTACAATTTGTTGTTGTGCCTCGGGAAGAGGATAAATAAGACCTCCAATTTAAAACTTCCAAAAAACTAAATTGCAAGCGAAAAAATTATATAAACTTGAGGAAACTTTGGCTAAAAGCAATCAAAGGTCATTGGTTTATGTGCCAAACTAATAGAAAAATGTCTAATCGGTTACTATAGTCCCTACCTCCAAAAGGGAAGGGACTAATAAGTTGGTAGGTACAATGTTTGTGTTACAACTTATGAATACTATTATTTTTTGTTGCTCATAGAAAATGTGAAGTGGATTTTGTGAAAAAAAATTGATAGGTGGGTTAGTTGCAAATGTTATTATGTATAAAAAAACATAAAAGAAAAATAACACAAAGTTATTTCATACTTACCAATATGTAATGCAAAGACCTCCAAGTATTCTACAAAATTAAAATTGTAAAAAATATAACTTGCACACTTGTAAATGTAAATCTTGATAAAAAGATAATAACAATAATTAACCTTAAAAGTAATACAAAGTATTTCTATTACAGATAACCTTATACTTTTATAATTTATAATTTATAAAACTAAAATATTTATTTCAAATGAAATGAAATAAATAATATAATTATAGTTTATAATTTATAATGATTTAAAGATATAATAATATGTCATATAATTATAG
>JASDQU010501849.1:8558-19166 GCA_032191745.1 Picea mariana
CCTTAGTACACACCATCCCACTAATCCATTAATTCATTTAATCAAACCATGCATCGAAACCAACATCCACTAATTTCCAAGAGTGCCACCCATATCACATCTAATCATTGCCAAATATACCATAACACATATCAACCATGCTTTCATAGAAATCAATAAATCACATAGATATTAACTTGTTAGCTAGGATTAACAACGATCATTCTAATTTCAATGCATGTAGTGTAGCAGAGTAGCATAGTTCAATATTTTCTTTTAGAATTTTGTTTATATTTCTTTTGCCTCTTTTCAATTGCTCATATGTATTTCTACTAACATGTCTATTTTTTAGGTGTCAAAGTAACGAATCCAGGAATAGATAGAAATGGTAGAAATGGATAACATAGGCCATCATAACATGAAATTAGAGTTTGGAACAAAACATAACATGCCTTACCCATCATTCACTTGTTGCAATTAGAACCAACACATAACAAGCCTTATTCATTTCCAATAAAACCCATATTTCATCAATGATGTAGAACCATGTAAGCAGTGTCGAGCAACAACATAAACATGAAATAAGAACCATATCTGATTTATCAATCTATAAGGGGGTCCCACCTAATAGTATTATATATCTCAGTAGCTTATAATTATTAGGCTTAATAAATACTTTGTGGGCGAAATCCTTGTTGTGATTTTAATCGTCAACAGTAACTCAATGCTCCTTTATTGCCAAATCTATTTTATGATCTTCCTCTTATACCACTGATTTGTTCATGATTTATGGAAACTTCCCCCATTTAAGAATTATATGAAACTTTTATGACCTGTCACGCCTGCGACATAACTATCATTTGCATGATTTACAACTTTAAATGGTCTCGTCGTCACCAAACTATGCATCGAGTCTTTGTTGTGTGATTTGTATCCAAGCAGTCGGTGTCATTCAAGTCTTGTCTCTTAACATGGTGCAGCGTTATTTTTTCATGTGATGATCATGCATTCTACGGAAGTTATGCTACCTTGGTGCATAAAATCCTTTATTAATTATCCCATATCTAATTTTTATTTGATTTTTTTCCTTTTTCTACTTTTTATTTGGCTTTCCTTGATTTTCTTGGTACTATGGTACAACTGCTATAATATAGATATTTTGGTGCAACCTATATTATTATGCATACCACTGAATATCTCTATAGAGTTTTATCTGAATCCCATTCACCATTCCTTCCATGAGTTTTCCATTCAATGTTTCCAATTGTGAAACACCCATCTTGGTTATTTGCTAGATCACGTATGGTCCTAACTAGTTCATATGAAACTTCCCTGGATGTTGCATATACTTGTTGTCATAGAGTAGTACCATATAATTGAATTGAAATTTCTTCACTTTAATATGGAGATCATGCTAGGCCTTCTCTCTGGATTTCTAGACCTGCTGATGAAGTCCTGCAAAAAACCGGTCCTCCTCAAGCATTACTAATTGCGCCAACCTTTCTTCTATCGTGCCAATATCCGAGAGCTCGGTGATTGCTGCAATGCACACGCTACGTAGAATGAACTCAATTGGCATCACTACTTCCTATCCATATACCAACCAAAATGTGTATGTCCTATCAGATTCTTACTTGTATTTATGTAATCCCATAGTATTGCAGGGACTAGTAAGTCCCAATCATCTCTCTTAACTTTGCAGATATTTGTCAAAGAATTCTCCAAGATATTATTAAAATCTTCCATATTGCCATAGGCCTGAGGGTGTTATGGTGTACTCTTTTGATGATGAATATAAAAATTCTCAGTGAGTGTGGAAATTTTTTTGTTCATAAAGTGCATACCCTGATCATTAAGTAATATGAACAAACATCCAAACGTCATGACTAAATTATCGAACATAAACCACACAACAGTCTCCACAATATATTCAGTAACTAGTGCTACTTTTTCCCACCTTGTCAAGTACTTTCTCGTAGTGATGATATATCTTACCCTTGATCTTATTTCTTGTTCATTGATTGATTCGATAAAGTCAATGGCTCACTTATCAAATGCTTGCAACAAAACCTGTGGATTTAACTACATTTCATATCTCCTAGATGGTTTTTCCACTATCTAAAATACATCACAGAACTAACAATACTTCTTCACATCATTTTGAAGCTTAGGCCACCAAAGAACTATGCATAAAATATTATGTACCATTTACCTTCCTGCATAGTGTCCTCCAACAATCCCATCATGTGCTTCTTCAAGTATAATCGACCTTTCATGTTCCAGTACACAACGTCTTAATATTCCATTTGCACCTAACATATATAAATTCCCTAAAATCAACTGATAGTTTGTTGCTTTCAATACCAAGTCCTTCTTCTGCACAACTGTAATCTCGGAGGGAGCCATGCCAATACTTATAAACTCCACAATGTCCAAGAAGTAATCATCTACCATCCTTACTGAAAACAACTGCACATCTGGGAGGTAATTATCCAAATTACCTGCATCTTCTCCTGTCAATACTCGTGATAGATGATATGGTCCTGCATTAAGATTCCCTAGTTTTACAATGACCTCAAAGTCATATTCTTGAAATAATAAAGTTCATATCCAGATTCTTCCTCCTAATACGGGCTTATTGACTAAGTGCTTTAATGGAGAATGTTTTGTATACATCTTGAAGTGGGACCCAATAAGTTTTGCATGAAATTTTGTAGCGCATAGACCATTGCTAATCCTTCTCGTTCTGTAGTTGTTTAATTCGTTTATAATATAGATGAATTCCTACTTCCAAAAGATATTGGATGATCTATGTCCCCTTTTCTAGGTGTTTATAGTACTATGCCCAATGCTATAGATAATGCATCTACATGTACATGGAACTCCTTGTTCCACTCCGGAAATATCAGAATAGGTGTGATTACTAGTTTATGTTTCAAAGTGTCCAAGCCCTTCTGGAAGACCTCATTCCATTGGAACTTGGTTTCCTTCTTCAATCACTATTCCATGGGTGTTGTAATTTGCGCATATCCTTTGATAATTTTCCTATAATAAATGGTATGACCCAAGGTTACCCTCAATTGTCTGAATGATGTTGAGGGTTCCAAGTCTGGGATTATTGCAATCTTGGATGGATTGAATAATAATCCTTTCTTTCATACATTTCCAAGTAGAATTCCAAATGATGCACAAAATATACACTTCTTTAAGTTCAAGGAAATATGACATTGTCTGCATTGATCTAACATCAATCAAATAAATTCTATATGATCCTATAGTAAAATGAACACCATCCAATTATCCAAGTAAAATTATAGGAATTTATGGATGAACTCCTTGAATGATGCCACTACTACCCTAGAAAACATTGCAATGGCATTATTCGATCCAAATGGCATAACTATATACTAATAACTTCCCCACTCTGTCGCAAACATAGTCATGTGTCTATCCTCATGTGCAATTATTATCTTATGGTGTCCATAGAATTCTTTTGTAAAAGAATAAGTTTCATGAACTCCTATGTTTTCCACTGCTTCATTCGTGAATAGTGTTGGGAATGGATCATGTAATAATGGGCCATTCAATTTCCTCAGATCCACGTAGATATTAATTCCTCCTATCTTATTGCCCTGCAACACTATTGGGATAATCCACTTTGATTCTTCTATTGGTTCAATGATACCTGCATCCAACATCCTATCTATTTCAGCCTTAACCTTCTCTTTATATCTCAGATTTAACCTATAAGGCCTCTGTCATATTGTCTTAGCTCCAGGTTTTAGTGGACTATTCATTTCACTTAAGCCTTTGGTTATCCCTTTCATCTCTGAAAATGTTGATAGGAATAAGTCTTGATATTTCCATAATAATTCCACAACCTTCTCAATTATCACATCGTTCCAATAATCTCCTATTTGTGCAAACTTAGGATTCTCTAATGTATGAATATTTACTTTCTTCTTCTTTATAGTTTTCTTTTATGCGACAAATGTAAGCTCTATCCCTTCTACTACATGTGTTCTTTCTGTCTCAGGTATTTGTATATTCCTGGGATCTTCCTCCTCATGCTCTTCCTTTGTTACATTATAGGATTCCAATAGCTTATGGACAATCATCATGGATTTATGTGCACTGGATATTGGTACTACTTCCATCATCTCTACCTCTGAGAAGATATTGTTTCAAATCACCTAAATTTTTGCATATATAGATGGAGATTCCTGTTCAAATGTAAATGTGGGTTTTAATCTTTGAGTCAACTCTTCCTATCTTTTTTTCTCCCTGCACATATCTAATTCTAAATACCAATTCTTCAGGATTGTGTTCAATGTGTGTATAAATATATGCATCCACTCTATTTCTGGTATTTCACGCCGCAAAGAACTATATTTTTCCATGTGACCCATTGGCTCACTCTCTCCTATGTACTTTTGTGCGCTTTCTTCTTTCTTGGATCCAACACATATCTGCATCAGTTTACTACAATGTGACCAGTATTTCATGCCCTCACTATGTGTTTCCCACCATATAGATGGAGTCACCTTTAAGACAATATATTCGGGTACTTGTAACTCAAATGATTTTACAAACAAGCCTATCTTATTTATTCTATCATACCTGGGTGGGTCACATTGCTCCATTACAATCCAAGGAAAGGATTGGATTATACATGCACATCGTCTAGTTGACACGTCATGCATCCTTTGTAGCCAATTTTCAAGACCGGATTCCAAATCTGATGCGTAGGAACTGATACTTCTCCAACTCAACACACCATCCATTTTCAGGTTGACATAATCCTCCATACGCATGGTCAGATTGTACAAGTTGTCAATGTCATTTTCTTTGGCTAGTTCTGTGTGTCTCTCTCCTTCTAATCAGTTCAAGGGTGCAGTAAATTTTAGATCCCCAACCTCAAATATCATCTTCTTCCTTTTCAAGTTAATGATTGACTGGTTATCGAAATCCCATTTGAGTCCCATCAATGTCGAATATGGTTGATTATCATCTATGATCTCAATAAATTCAAATTCTATCATGATTCACACCCCATATATGTCCATAGGTGCTCCTATCAAGCATCCAATTGGGACAATCTTATGCTAATTCATGAGAATTAACTGAACAAGGGACCATACTAGCTCAAAATTTCCCATAATGTCCCATCTATCCTTAGGCAACACATTCACATAAGATCCTAAGTCCAAAATAACATTATCCACATCACACTCTCCAATTTACACATTGAACCTGAATTCTCCATTGGTTCTTCTCTAGTGCAATACCTGGTTTTCCTTTCTTTGCGCTATAGAGGTTTCTCTTCCTTTTTTGCAGTGATAAAGCATGTCATATAATGTACTTATTGTAATTATATCTTTCATTAGTTCTACACAACTCTTTAAGAAGTCCATTAATGTACTTACCTATGTAGTTGGTTTTTCTGGCATAACATGATATTCTATATGCGACATCGATGATGTTGATGCTCCCCCATGTTTTACAAGTCTTTCTTTTCTTTATATTTGGTATGTCTCTTTCTCATGTTGTGGATTTAATGTTGGTATAGGCCCTCTTGACTTCCTTACCCATTGTTGAGTCTGTTTTCCTTGATTCTTCATATCAATCCCTGTTCTAGCTCCTCCATGCATAACAAGTGCTACTTTTGGTCCTTCATTGCATCTTTTGGATGATATCATCTGCACATTCGGATTTAGATTTTTCTTTGGGTTTTCTCTATCTTCCACTTTGCAACTAGTTGGGGATAGTCTTCTATCAAATGATCTAGTGCTCTGCAATATGTGCATGTCATACATGGATTCTGGAAATCATGATCCAAGTGTTGAGTTTGATTATAGTTGTAACATATAATCGACACGTTTCCTCCTCTACCAAAATCCCCTCTACCCTAACCTATACCAAGATTTCCTCTATTCCCCCAATTGAAACCTCTCTGATTGTTACACTGTTCACCCCCACCCCCTTATGTGGAGGCATTCTCTTCTTAGATTCGATACATATCCGATGTGAGCTCCATTAGTATGTCAAACACATGACAAACCTTCTCTTCATGTTCTACTGACTTGAAAAAATTTCAAAACAATTTATTTGGTGTACTATGATACTTATGTAGTAATGGGAATTCAATGGGGTGATGGCCCCATTTCTTACATATCTCATAGTATCCCCATTGGGTAGTTTATTTGACGCTCCTTCTACCAAATATTGTGCGAATTCTGGGAATTCATCTTTGTGATGGCTTTGCATCCTTCATTTGGTACACCAAGCTTGTTCTGATCTCTCCCTTCCCTTGGTAATCTCATCTAATTGAATTTTTAATGTATCCAACTATGTCTGAACTTGTGCCATTCCTCCAACATCTCCTACCGGAGATGCCTCTAGTTTCATTACAATTTCCAGATCCTTGGGCTATGACATAGCCTTCTGTTGAATTATGGGCGTTCAAATGTGTGGTAGAAGTCTGTAAATAAACCACTCCTGATGTTTTTGGTATGGAATTTGGAAATTCAATCTTCCCATCACATATTTAAATCGTTGATCAAAATCCCATACAGACTATGTTTATAGATATTTGATCTCTTTTATATATGTCATGTATTGCGACTCTAACTCTTACTTTTTAAAATCCTTTCGTAGTTCTTTATTTATCTCTACCAAAGTCCTAGCATGTATTGTAGGCATAATACTTTGAAACTTCATATAACATAGTACTGCAGGACCTCTAAATGTTTTCTCTAACAATGAAATATTCACAGCCTCATCCTATATGTTCTTGGTGGCCCAAACTGTTTCACACACAAACAAGTGTTGTTATGGATCCTCTGAACTCAATCCCTTGAATTCAAGAAGCCTAAGAGTGTTATCTTCTTCCGCCATTTTGGCTTGTGTAGTCCCTCCTCTTGGTGATGCTGGTGGAATTTGATTCTAAATTTGGCTCTATGCAGTACTCCCATTGTTCTGACTGCTACTATTCTATCCTCCTTGAGTAACTATGGTAGCTTTTGACAAGTCTTCAAATGTTATCTCTGATTTTGGTGATGCACATTGGGTCATGGATTCAACACAAGATCATGTCCAAGTAGGACTTACTAGCTCTTCTATTACTAGACTGGACCGAAAATCCTCTTCTTCTCATCCTAAATATGGTATCTCCACAATTTGGACCAATGCACAAGGTTCTATTTCCTTTGGCTCACTGTGATTATCTTATCTCCCATCCCCAATATCTTACCTCTTGTACCTCCTTCCTCCATGCAAATCTCTAAAATCATATTGTTCTTTTGGTATATTGCTTTCTTTCATCCTTAGTCTCTTCCTTCATTTTTCATTTCTTTCTTAATTCTCTTAGACGATCCTCCTGTCATCCTTTGTCTCCCCCTATGTGCACAAAGCCATTTTAGTCGTTGGACTTCATTATCATCACATTGTTTTCACATAAAAACATTTTTATCCATGTATTTAATGATTGCAAGAACCTCCCACGTGGACCTTTGAAAACTTCTCTTTCTACAACAATGTATTATTGAATGCAATCTACTACAAATTATGTAAGATAACCCCCTAGTACACTATCCTACCAAAAATCAACTGGTTGAGTAGTTGGGTTTCTTATCGAAGATAGTTGTCTTACCAATTCAATAGCCCAATTCCTCAGCGCTGCAACACTAAACCTTCCTTTTTTTTTACTAAACTTTCTAGCCACTTGGTCAGGATTTTTTGAAAATTCACCAAATAAACTTTCATGCATATCAGTGAACACATACCTTTGCATCCATTTCTTGTCACTTATATGAGGTTTCCTATACTCTTTTTGTGTAAATTCTCGTTCTTTTTGTTCTAACTATTCTGTGATATCATACTTAGTCGACCTCCAAAACATTCCCTTAATCACAATTTCCTGATCCCAGCAGCATAACCATTTATTAGCTTAAACTTATCTATGCATGGGTGGTAAGACCCAAGGTTCTGTTTAACTATGAACAACAAACCCAAAATACACCGACCCTTTTGAAATCAACTGCTTGTGCAGATGAAGTCTCATCCAAGGTACCTATTAGGAATGGAAGAACTAGGATTCTGCAGTAGTAAGGGAAGGGAGGTGGATTCTTTATTCATTATTCCTTCTTATATATTATGTATTTTACGATTATTACATATATTATTAATAGTTATATTAATGAATATTATGCCACAATTCATCCATAAACTAGTATATTCTAAGAAGCATAGAAACATAATTCATAATCACGCATATACAAATAGAAACCACAAGACACAATATCATTTCTTAACTCACTCTTTATTCATTTGTTTTCTTAAGAACCAACTATTACATTCACAAATCTGGCATACTATCTTTTTTCCACCCTCTAATCTCCCATCCTGTTACATATTTATACTTCAAAAACCTAGGGCTTAAAACCCTAGTCTATTTATCCCAAAACTATTAAAATGCATGGGCAATTCAGTTAACTAGTTGTTTCGACTACTTTCTTCCACTTCTCGCTCTTCATGCATATTTTTGGTTGTTCTACTATTTATGAAATTTCATGTTGTCATCCGTATCTCACGCTTCCTTCTCTTCCTCTCTTGCTTTATTCTTTTTTTTTTGCATTGTCTTCCTCCTTCGCGCTTTCTTTCATATGAAAAGTCTCTTCCATGTGTGCACTTTCTTCCTTCTACTCACTTTCCTAATATTATATCAAAAACTACCTATTCAACAATCATTCACTCTCAGGTATGTAAATTTCTTTTATGGTCATTGTTTTAATTGTACTAACTTTGGACATGAATTTGTAGATTGCAGGGCTTGTGGAATAAATGTTCAAGTAAGAAATGCTTATGTGGCTCCACATAATATTGAATGTTACAAATGCCACAACTATGTACAAATATATCGAAATTGTAGAAGTGTGATACAACCTCCCATGAAGGAAAACACGAATGTTAGATACAAGAAAGTTTGGAGAAGAAATGAAAAACAAGAAGAGAAGGTGAATGAAGACCAGGTCCTAGAGATCATATTCACAAGATTTAGAGCAGCGAAAGATAATAATGAATTCATAGGACAAGAAGAAGATGTTAGAATCTAGGAATAAGATGAAGTCATAATTTAGGGAGAAAATGAAAAAAACATCAAAATTCAAAAATAGGATGAAAAGGAAAATGATAAATCCACAGACAAAGAGGACAATTACTCCTCATCAGAGTAGGTATTTTCTAAGCCATTCAACTTGGAGACTTGCAATAAATATGAATATTGAACAAGGGGAGTCGATGGAGTATCTACTACAGATCAAAGAACCATCTTTTGAGTAGTTTGAAGTGTTTGCAGAGGAAAATTCAAAGCAGTCAGATAACAAAAGTAAAAAATGAGAAATTGATCGAATGAGAAGCAAATATCAGAGGAATATCATTGACAAACTTTCTAGGTAGGATATATTCATTACAAGTTCAAGGATGTATTGTAGATCAATGGAGATATTTTATTTAGTATGAAAAATAGGAATATGTGATGATTAGTTGCAATAGATAGGTCTTCATGATAATACAGTGACAGGTGCACCAACATTATGGGTAGTAGAGTAGCAAAGTTATGGAAGGTTTATGACATATGGAAATATATGGATTTATGATATCATTGGTAGGTATAGACATATATATGATAGAGTATTATTGGAATCAGTTGAATTAATGAAATTGAGATGCTTAGCATGTACAAAAGACATGGGTCAGATAAGATACATAAAAATGGATTGACAATTGAAATTGTCAGTGGAAGTCATATCATCATAAGGAAATCATTGAACAATATGGTCAAATAAAAATGAAAAGAAAATTAGGAAACAAAATAATGAATTATTCTTATATATTTCAGTGAATTACAAGAGGAATAACCAATGGACAAGAAGTGTCAGAAGAGAGGAAAGGAAGAGTATGCAAGAAGTCTCATATTGTTTTACATCTTGCAAAGAATTCAAGAGAAGAAAAATCATCAGAGAAAGAGATCCAGAAAAGAATATCAGTAGCATTCATACATGGGGAGACATAGATATAGAGGGAGTTATCCTTTTTCCCATTATTTAAAAGGGAGAGAAAGAGAGATATCATAAGAGAAAGAATCAAGCACATGAATTCAAAAAAATATTGTTCATACAAGGTATACTTTTAGGGGGAGTCACTTTTTGTTATTGATATAAAAAAGAGAAGATGAACTTGGAAAGAAACTTGAGGACATAAACATGTGAAGAGAAAGAACAAATGCATGAAGATATGGGGGGCATCCCTAAGGAGAGATAACCCTTTTCCATTGATGTCAAAGGGGGAGAGAGAGAAACATTGATGAGGATAAATGGTCGCCGGGGGAGCATGATTATTGGAGTATTAGTGTTTCCATCAATGTTGGTGTTGCCATCAATTATTTTTGGATAGTCGGTTTTCATTTATGTCAACCCTTGGAGTGTTAAAGATACCCCAAAGTTGTGATTGCTATTGATGGTGATTTACTTGTCATTGATGTCAATAAGAGTGGCTCATGTCAACACATGTGATGGGTGTATTTGGATAATTATCTAAAGTGGTCCCCTTATAGAATAGCTCTAAGAATGG
>JASDQU010501850.1:11900-23908 GCA_032191745.1 Picea mariana
ATCTAAAGGGGTTGATCTTCTTCATGCAAGTGAGCAAGTGTGTGTGTCAGAGCCAAGGGCCATCGAAAGGAAGTTTGCGACATCAAGGTTCAGGTTGTAATATTTACTTTCCATTAATATGATACAGTAATATGTCCCTTTCCCATAAAGCTATTTCCACTTTATTGTATAATTCCTTGATCATATACATAGATTGACCGTTGAATAGATTGTGCTTTCTTCACTTTGGTTGGTTTGTGTTGTGTTGGTCTTGACTGCACAAGAGCACTGGAGTGAAGCAGGAGAAAAAAAGACCATAGGAAGCGATTATAATGTATGTTACTCGTTCTTGCCTCCTAGTTAATTCAATGGNTTGAGAGATACCATGCGAAAAAGTGTCATATTTGTTCTAGATCCAGGTGGATCTAGGGAGATCGGTTTGTGTCCGCACTTACGGATTTATCCAATAACACCTAGCAACATGGATATACATAATATAATCAAAGAAACATTATAAGAGACATACCCTAAGGAATTGTCGGTGTAAAGTAGGATCATAAATGCGGTAAAACCCATTTAACTGGGACACAACCAACTGAGCATTTAAGTCAACCTGGAGCTGAGAGATACCATGCGAAAAAGTGTCATGAAGAAACTCTATCACTATGTTGTACTCAATGACATTGTTTGTAGCCTCACCTAGAAAAATACCTTCGGAAGATAGCAATTGGCCTTGAGGTGTGAAAATCACCCAAGCTTTGAAAGAAAGCCTCCGAGTGTGTCAGATAGCTTCATCTGCGAACCCAAAAAGAACCTTTGCTTCACTTAACATATGCCACAGTGAAAAATATGACATAAATAACGACACGTCCAAACAACAAAAAGAAAAAAATATGTACAAGAAGTTACCCAGGAGACCAGCCTATGAGTAATACTTCTTGAGGTAGATCCCATTTCTAGGCTCTGCCAAAGAATTTCCCTCAAAGTCAATGAGAAGATAAGCGCCCTTCTTTAATACCTCTTTCACAATGAAAGGTCTGAACCACATGGGTTTGAACTTGCCTGCCCCCAGAGGATCCTTATCTTGGTCGTAGACAAGGACAAGGTCGGCTTCGGATAAAATCCAAGGACGAACGAACTGATCATATTGACACTTGACTCATAGCTTGTGAGCCTTGTTGGACAAGGCTGCATCACAATATTTCTCATCGAGCTGATCGAGATATAATAAGCATTCCTCAAGAGGTGAAGTGTCTGGAAATAACTCTACTACCAACTTTAGAGATGGGATATGGCATTCTATAGGCAAGACTGCTTCCATCTCGTAAACGAGTTGAAAATGTGAGAAAATGGTGGCAGTATTTATAGACATTCAGTAGGCCCATAACCCTGAGTACAACATCAAATGCCAATTTGACTTGGCAGAATTGATCATTCGCTGTAGAATATTCTTGAGGGACTTATTCACAGCCTCCACCTGACCATTCACTTGTGGGTGGTACGGTGATGAGTTCTCTTGCCTCAACCCAAGATTTGATGTTAACTCAAACATCATTTGGTTCTGAAAGTGACTTCCATGGTCAGTGAAAATATCCTTCGAGATGCCAAACCTTGCTTCTATATGGTTAAAAATAAAGAGAGTTGCGGTCTCTCCATCATTATTAAATGTTGGCATAGCGTCGACCCACTTTGTGAAGTAGTATACCGCTACAATGATATAACGATGCCCCTTGGCTGAGGCTGAGTGGCATCTAGTAAAATAAATCCCCCACTTGTTGAAGGGACCAACAATAATGACGGGAAACATATAGGGAGTGGGATGTGCCCTCATATTCCTAGAGAAGATCTGACACGGGTGGCACTTCTTGATCGATTCAATGCAATCCTTGATTAACGACAGCCAAAAGTAACTGGCTCGTAGAATCTTTTGGGTTGTTTCCAACTGAGAAAAATGACCACCACATGCTCCAGTTTGGCAATCGTTAAGAATGAGTTCTACTTCTTTGTGTATAAGGCACCAACGAAGAACACAATCTACACCTCGACAATACAAAGTTTCATTGAGTATGAGATATTTTCATTCTTGATGGAAAATTCTTCGACACTCGTCGTGAGAAGCAAAGGCGAGGCACTTCAAAGTCTGGAGATATAATAGTATATCTCCAGACCAGGGGTATGAAGATGCGATTAGGAAAAGATTGCCTTTAATCGGGGATTTTTTGGGCTTAACATCACCTGATTCGATCGGAAGTTCTGAAATAAGTTCCACAAAGACCAATGACTTTTTGGATTTCACGGAAACAAAATCCAAGACAAATTCTTGGAGGATAACAATCCATCTACTGATATTTATTCCAATGACTTGTCATGTCAACACGTATTGAAAAAAATTCACAATGACAATGACGGTGATCTTGCGAAGCAGGATAAAATGATGGAACCGCTAGAAAACATGCACTGTTGGCAATGCAAGCTTCACAACATGGGAGTAGTTGTGTTCCAGTCCAACCAGGCCTCAACTCAGGTAGTAAATCACATGCTCTTAGAGGATATCTTCCTCTTAAAACAAGACCATACTGATGATCGACTATGCGGTGGCAAAGTACAATAAGAAATCTTTATTATAATTGGGAGGTTGGAGCAGAGGGGCAGACGTAAGGGTGTGTTTCAACACTTCGAAAGAGCAATGAGAAGATTCTTCCTCACAGAAAGGGACTCCCTTTTTCAGTAAACACATGAACCCTTTAGTGATCTTGGCATAGTTTGCGATAAAATGCTGAATAAAGTTCACTTTTCCTTGTAATATTTATAACTGAGGGAGTGTGCATGGGGGAGGAAATTGAAATATTGCCTCAACCTTCAGAGGATTGACCATGATCCCTATTGTCAAAACTATGAAACCTAAAAGACAACCCAACATCACGCAAAAACTGCACTTTTTAGGATTTAAGTGAATCCAATAGTAACAACATCATTCAAAGATTAGTCATAGGTGTGCGGGATGATCAACTTTCTTATGAGATCATGATGCTAGATCATCAAGATAGGCCTCAAATATATGTCTAAGGTCATGGAAAGAAAAGGACATGGCCCATTGAAAAGTGGCTCCAACATTCTTTAGGCCAAAAGGCATGTTACGATAAGAAAATGTGACCCACCGACAGATAAAAGTTGTTTTATGTTGGTCCTCGGGTTTAATATGAATCTGGTTATATCCTGAGAATCCATTCATGAATGAAAATACCTCACATCCTGTGCATCCATTGACAATCTGATCAATGAATGGGGTGGGGAGATTATCCTTTGGAAAGACCTTATTCAAGTCATGAAAGTCCATACACACGCGAATTGTACCCTAGTTTTTGTTAACTGGAACGAGATTTGACACCCATTGCATCAACTGTACGGGGTAGATGAAACCAACTTTAAGCAGTTTCTCTACTTCAGCCTTGATAGCTTCCACTTTCTGAGGATTCACTAGACGAAGCTTCTGTCAGACCGGCTTGGCGTCAGAATAATTTGTTATCTCATGTTCGATGATTCTTGGATCAATTCCTGGCATTTCCTTAAATAAATCTGTATATATTCAAATCTCCTCAAGGGAGAAATCCGCTCCGACGAAGACATTCTCCATGATGCCATGGGTTTTAGAGATGTCAATAGGTATCATTTCAGTGATATTTTCCATATTACCCTCGAGATAAACTGTGTGCACAGCCAGAGGATTAACGAGACAAGACCTGTCTCCAGTCATATTCAACATGAATTCTCCTACCTCTATTCTTATTAACTCTGGGAGAATGTAAGATCTGTGATGGAGATCATCCCAAGGTCTGTCCGAATCGGTCAATGCCTCTATAATCACCTCATCAGAGAGCAAGACCAAGTCTAAATAATCTGTATTGGCGAGGGAACCTTGAGCACAAATAGGCTCGATAACTAGATCTAACTCCTATGCGGGAGTCAGATCGGGGACGACTAAAGCTTGCTGGACAATACTGTATGAAAATTTTTCCGTGGACAAGGGAATGTCTATTCCATGATTCCCTGTCCCTTCCCTCGAAGCTGATGGGGAAGGAAGAGTCAACAAATTGTTAAAGTAAGTCGTTCAGAATGACAAGACTTGAAAAATTTCAACCCTAGGCTGGTTGGGGGCAGCCTATATGAACTTGACATCGCCAAAATGAGGCAGGTAATTGAAAGTACCCATGAGAGGTGGGCACAAACCAAACCCTATGTTGAAGACATCGGGCTAAGGGTTATCAATAATCGAGATCGTGGATGCCCCCAATGAAGGGTCAGGCCTGGCTAAGGACAATTGGTCAATGGTTACGATTCGTCCCTTGTGTGGAAACAATAAGACCTGAAAAACTGTGGCAACCACTGCATGCATTACATAAGTCCAAATCCTTCCTAACAGTAGGTTGTAGTCGAGCATCGACCACTTCAACTTCAATGCACACGGTCTTCCCTCCTAATTTCATGAGGAAAGAGGGGATGATTCCATGTGGTTTGAAAGAATGATCGTCGAAAGTAGGAAGCAGAGTTGGTGATAGAGACAAAATAGTTTGTCCAATGGCCTTCCAACACGCCAATGACATCACGCAAGTCGAGGCACCCTCATCAACAACCATGCCAAAAATATTTCGAGTAAAATATTTCGTGGGGTGAGCCACTACTATCTGAAATGAAACGTGGTAAGTGAGATTAGGTTTCAAGTTGGTCTTATAAAGAATGATTGTTCCTGAATTACAAGTCTCATCAGAGCCCAAAGAAGACAAGAAATCTTTTCTCTGTGAAGGGCATATCTAGAGGACCTCCAAAGTAGACATCACGTAAGGGGTTTGTGACAAATGCTCCACCACAAAGTAATTCTGGGTGGCCCTCGCATTCGAGTTATGGGAGGATTTCTTGAACGCCCCTTTTGGGATGTGTGTCATTATTTCACCCATCATCTTCTCAATCTAGATTGAAAAGACTGGGTTTGTGGCCTCTTTACCCTTTTCGACAGATTCCAACATTCCATAGTCATGTGCTGTAGTTTCTATGTAAGTGACACCTTTCATCATATAAACATTCGCGACTGGGATTACTAGAAGATGGAGGGGGTCCCTGATTTCCCCCATCCGTGCTCGTAGAGGATTGAGTCATATTTTTCCCATGTGGAAATGGGTTTGTTAACACAATAGGTTGTTGCTGTGTCAATAACTTCTGGGCCTTTGCAAGATGAGGGCATAGGTGAGTCAGATGGTCCTTCGTGCAAAAGTTACACAGATACTTTGACTTTCTCTTCTCCATGTTTTCCCCACCAACATTGTTGTTGGGTTTCTTATCCCCCTTAACCTTCTTGTTTCATTTTTTTTTCTTTTCGCCAGGCTACTGGTTAGCCTTCGGGTTCGTCAATTGCGCACTGTGTATGTCCAACATTTGGGTAGGGGGAGCAGTCGAATTGAAGGTTTGGCTAGCCACTATCTGCTGTATCGACAATTGTTGCAATTGATTTAAAAATTGATTAGTGGGATTTTCTTGTGTTGAACCAACTATACCATAGGCATGTGGTCCAGACTTGTGTCTGGCCTTATTAAGGATGGACCATGGCGCATCTGGAAAAATATCATAGATTAAGATAGATTGATAGTATATCAATTCGAGCTATTATGCTCTCATTATCGCCTATTCCTTTGAAAACACTCCCAACGTTGCAACATCCTTGGATAACTAATGTACCAAAGACTTCTGAAACCAATCCAACAGGAAAGCCGATATGACCTATACCTTGATCAAGCTATTCTGATGCTATCATTCTCATATGTGATCTGAGATATGATCGGCCCTCGTTTGCTCAAAGTTGGCCAACAATTTGGTTTAAGCATCGTATCTCACAGGTATTTGGAAATGGTTTAAGAAAACCATCACCAAATCGATAAAGTAAGAGTATATTAAGCGATCAAGTTCAATGTACCATTTCATGGCACTCCCGATAAGAGTGTGTTGAAACAGGTGCAACTATACAGAGTCGTCTCATAGTGAATTTGACGAGCACCATAGGTGGAAGGTTTTCATGTGATCACCTGGATCTTTGCTAGGATTGCCTTCAAATTTCAGAATGTCTAAGGGAAACTTATCCGACATGGGGAGACAACGTGGATCGTGAAAAATTGGGTCAATGAGAAACCTTGACAAGTCTGGCATATGTAACATTGCCAAAAATGGTAGCTTGGGCTGGGTACTATGTACAGGAAAAAGGGAGCTTGGAGTTTGACTGGCACCAAGTTTCCAGGAAAATTTGGGTTGTTAGCCAGGGTTTTGGTAAACACCATGGCCTTGACCAACATACAAATACTGCATTTGTTGGGACAACATTCACTGATTCCCATAATTGGATGTCGAAGGATGGGTGGGGTTTCTCCCTACATTGTGTTCCAAAAATTCTAGAAAGGGTTGCCCCCTGCCGATCTGACAGGCATAGGTACAGAGCCTTTCCCAAGGTTCCATTGACCATGGAAGGGGTTACCCTCGGTTAGTATCCCTGATGAGGGAACTAATCCCTGCCAAGGATTCCAATCTCCTTGTGAGGAGAAAACTCTTTTGCTTTCCCCTTGTGTAAGAATAATACCTTGCACAATATTTTGTTGTCCAAAACCAGGGTTTCCCCCGACAAAAGCGTTATTACCAAACGCTTCGACCAAAGAGAACAACATAGATCCCACCAACGTGGTGTAAGAAGAAGGTCCTAGACTACCTACTCCAAACAGGGTGTAGTTCATGTTTGGACCGACGGGTGGCTGGAATGCACCGCTGAGCGAGGGGGATGGAGGAGGCATATGCCCCCCATTGTAAGGGATAGTGTTATAGGAAGTTGAGGTGCCCCCCATGGACCCTTGCAAGGGAGTGTTCAAGATCCCTGATCCCAGACCCATGGTATGTAGGGTAGAGTAGGTAAGGACGAAGTTCGTATCAAAGTCGGGCATCCCGTATGAAAATGAAGGACCTGCCGCACTCTGTGTGAATGAAGAAGTGGTTGCCGCGAATGATGAAATCTGACCACTACTCGAAGTAGATATGGTCGAGACCATTGTGTTCTGGACTGACGAAGGTGGGTTAGGAGCCGGAATGCCCCCTGTGGTGGGAGTTGTTGAGGGAGTATGAGGACTCCCCGTCGAAGTAGCAACATTTGCTTCCATAGTTGCTTGTAAAACTATCTGACGTTCATGATGTGTTACCCTTGGAGGGACAACTTGTATCATGAGTGGCACCGAAAATTTAGTGATCGGAGTGTTGGCTGGCCCAAGAGCTTCCACTCCAAGGTCAGAAATAGTAAGTTCCTCTGGATTCGAGTATTCTCCTCTCGGAGTTGGCTTGGGCACAGTTTCCTGTGGCCCAGTCACTTCGAATGACCCTTGTTGGTTAAGTATTCATTGTAACATTGGAGGTGGTGTCTCCAAAGTAACTGGCGGTAGGCCCTGAAGCCTTCGCGACCGGTGGAGATCCTGATCTTCCACTTTGTGAAAATATCAATGACACAGTAAGGCTTTTACTAACTTTTAAAATCAAGCACAGACTAGAAAAGTTCCTACAAGATAAACCAAGAAAAACACTATCTAGTTGGAAGAACATCTACGCCAGCCAACACTAGAGAAACTTAATGGTGCAAGTGAAAATCAAACATGGAATCACCCTTTGGGTATACTATGCAAAGCATGGTCGGACTTCTGCCCTAGGTACCATGGTATACCCCCACAGTCACCTGTGTAATTCCCTAGAATCAAGGCAACCAAGTTGCCAGTTTGTAAACAGTCACCAAGCAGGTACAGTCGACAGTTAGGTGGACTACAATGAGCAAGATAACAAGTCTGAAACCTACCAAGGGTATTGAAATCAAGTGGTCCAGAAGACAACTGAGGACCTCGAACAGATTCGAGATCCATGAAGCTCTGTAGGAAAATGCAACCGAAAGTATCCCACGACAAGTCCTCAATATGCATTCCCCACTACACTTGGTCTGACTTTGGAGGGGTTATCTCTACTACCTTTCCTCACACAAACTTGTGTTTAGCCCCTGTGTTAGAGGGGGGTCTCGGATAAATTTCACTTCACTGGACTTTTTACACTCCCTAGCTCTGACTCCAATGTTTGTTCATAAGCCTTAAAGAGTTTCCTCTCCAACTTAATTCAAGGCTCTAACCTAAACTATTTGGTTGACCCTACAAACATAAATTCTAATTGATTTTAATTAGCGTTCATTTCAAATGGCTTATTTTAACTCAAGGAAATGGTAGTGAAACTAGTGATGTGTACGGGAGATGAAGAAGGAGACATAAACGAAACTGAAAGCAAAATTACTTCTAGTTAACACTAAATATTTGCAACTAACTCTTTAAACCAACTTTTCATAATTAACTATTTTCAAGATATTCAACTAAAATGAAATTTCACTCGACTACGAGCTACTTAAATTCTATGAAATCAGTTAAAGAACTTAAAAAATAACTCTTTTTCCTTTCAATATAAATAACTTAACCCTAACTACTTTACCAAACTAAGAAATGAAAATCTTTTTCTATTTTTTTTTTGAAATGCTTTAAACAAGAAACTTGAAAAAAATTCTTTTTTTTTTCTCTAAAACAAGCGAAAGGGGAAAAAGTGAAAAACAAGACAAGAATGAAATTGACCTCTGGCCCACTGCGGACCACAGGGAGTCACTAAATAAACCAAACAGGTTGATCTAATACTCAAAGACTCATTTAAAACCATTTCTAAGTAAACACAAGAAATATTTAAAAAGATAAGCAAACTGACATCTAACCCAGGCTTTGACTGTAAAAATAGAGACATTAGACTCAGTCTAGAAACCCTGAGAAGTAAAACTTCAATCAGGGAAGAGATCGACTGCTTCTTCTTGAAAATAGTTTCTTGACATAGGTACGCTACTGATGCTTAAGTAGCATGTGTATGTACGTGGGCTGTCTATAAAGAAAGGCACGTATGTACGTGTGCTGATCCACAACAGGTCGTGTACACCTCTATATTTCTTGAAAAAAGGAAATGAAACAGACTGACTGACAGGGCAAGGAGAATTGGTATGACACCAATAGGTGACCAAAATCCCTTAAAGACCCAACAGACTCAAAAATATATTCAAAAGGTATAAAACCAATCAAACACCCAAAAAATCCCCTAAAACCCTAGAGGCTTCCCCAGTATGGTCGCCAGTTCTGCTAGTGGGAAAACCCCCTATGGCTACACTAGGGTTTACAATGTAGGCATATCAATAACTGTTTAAAAGTATCATACTTCTCTAATTACCCCAAACATACCCCAGACTTATGCAAGAAAATTAAATTAAGAAGGATATGGTAACTGTACCTTTACTCCACGTTCGGTGTAGATCATCTTGCGCTTGATAGCATCGCTAACTACAAACCTCCTCCCAAAGGCTAGCCTGCATTCAAAGAAAGATAAACAAAGAACTACAAGAATACATTTCATACATAAATAAGGGTTAGATGTTAGAATAAAAACATAGAAAAAATGCAAACATTTGACACATCATGTTTTGGGACAGGAAAAGTACTTCTTTTATTGATAATACAATGATCACTTACAACCAAAGTTGGCTACTTCTCCATGAACCTAGTCTGGGATCCTCTTCACCAAGACCTAAGTGCACCTCCACGTATATTTCTCCTCTCAACCTTCTTCTTGGGAAATGGAATGGGCTTATGATGGAGGTAAAAAGGAAAAATGGGGAATTCTGAGGCAATTCTCACAACAAGGCTGCAAATGCTTGGGGCAAGGAGGGGATGTGAAACGGGTAGAGTTTCACTGTTCTTATGTCTAGATTTGGAATGAGACCCCAACACCTCCTTTAATATGACAAAAGGATGGTTATTTGATTGGGTGATGGGCTATAGGCGGTGGATCAGTTGGGAAACTACCCAATAGCCCGTAATCTCAACGAATTCCTTGCAAATTTTTAATTTTTGCAACTTTTGCTAGTATATGCGGGATGTAATAGTGCAACTAGCGTACGTACATGGGTTGTGGTGGTGCAACAAGCATTTGTATGTGGGAAGTATTGGTGTAGGGAACATACATCTTCAAAAAATGAGTTTTTAAGAAGAGCAACTCAGTGATGGCTTGGAAAAAATAGCAAGTAAGAGGGCCAAGTGCTAGGTGTGCTCGTTTGGAGAAATTTAGGGTTATAACAAAGGGGGGGAGACTACAATTAATGGAGCCCCCCCCATGGTGGGGGATTTTGGCGCAGCGCCCCCGAAGAAAAATTTGGGGAAAATTTTCCTTGTAAAATATTGTAATTTCATAGTCAATCTGGACCATTCATTATAAGGCTGCAGATTTGATGATATAATTTATGTACTTAGGTTTTTTTTCCCTAGAAGGAAACTATCTTTTCATGAAGGAATTTTATTTTGGATGCATGTGTGTGAATATTTTATTCTGAGAGAGGAGACTGTGAGAGAAAGAAGAGGAAGTTACAATGATTTAGTTGTAGGTTGTATCCCTTCATTTTGTTGGATAATAAAAAGGAAGGACCTATCAATTTCTTTGGTGGACGTACCCCACACTAGGGACCCGCGTATATATGTGTCTCTATTGTATTGTATATATTTTGTGTTTTATTTCCGCATTTGTTTTATTTTATTTCTCCACGATCTTGTTTTTCTAACACCATACTTAGCAGGTACATATGCCACAACAATATCCATTAAAATTCTTTTGGAAGGAATTTGGGCTAAATTTACCTCCAAGTCTTTAATAATACCAAGACATTTTACTTTTCAAGAATCAAATGAATACAAGTCTTGATATGGTCTATTTATTTGTAAACCCAAATTTTCCATTATAACTTTAAGCATAATATTGTGAGACACTCTTGAATCCAACATGCAGTTATGCAAAAGATGATCATAAAAAATTAGTCAAATGTAAAAGGTTCCATAGAAACACCATTATCTTCCATATTCGGTCCAAACATGACTGTCGGTTGTTCATCTTAAATATTAATGATATCTGCGTGAATTTCAGAGTCAATAAAGTTAATGATTTTAGAAATCTATTTTTTATAGACAACATTCTTTGCTAACTCAACTAGAGGTACTCGAATTTTGATTTTATTTATTTCATGTTCCATATTAAAGGTTCCAACATAATATTTTGGCTCTTTTGGTTATGTCTCTTTCTCTTTGGTTGTTTCCTAAAGTTTTGTTATAGGATGAGTTTTATCTGTTGGCTGATCTATAGGTTGCTTTGAAGTAGTTCATTACTCTTATCCCTGGTTAGTATTTTCTTGGGTGGATTTTGATCAACACATTTCTTTGTTCTAGGTCTCAAATCATACTTGTTATGTAATTCAACATGAATTGCATAAACAAATAACCTATATTGAGAGGATGAATCATCTAGATTGTTTATGTTCTCTTCATCAAGAAATTTTCCAAAATTGAGAGACTGTTCATACTCTTCTTGAGTAATGTGTGGATTATTTTCATCATCATCAACCAAATTGATTTCCTATTATGTTTCTTCTTGTTCTTCCTCATCGTATGTCAAGTTTTTAGTTTTAAATGGTGCTTGAATTTTCTGATCATCATTTCTAGGAGGTCTTTGTTGAATTTGAAGGTTAGTGTTGAAATTTCTCCTAAACTAATTAGGATTTATAATATTAGGTTCATGATTAACCCTCTCCATTTCCATCCTAGATAACTTATTTGATAAATATTTGATTAACTTATCCATTTCATCAATCTTCTCATCTTGAATAGCTTTCCTTGAGCCCGATGGTCCTCCTTGTTCCTTAAATATTTTGTTTTCCCTAGCTCCAATGTCATCTTTAATCTTTAATTTACATGATGCTAGAATGTTTGATTAAATTTCTATTTCATATTCTTGCATTTCGGATATTTTTCTTGACCTTCTTTCTCTTAACATTAATGCAAATTCTGGGTCAAAGGATCCTACAAAAGTAACTTTTGCAGCAGGTTGTGATGGCTTAACATCAACAAAAATTT
>JASDQU010501851.1:0-26817 GCA_032191745.1 Picea mariana
TTTGATGGTTCAAACAAGTGCACAACTAGAGCATGGGTTCAAAAGTTGGACACATATTTCCAACTCAACCCTATGATGGAGACAAAAACGATTAAATTCGCTACTTTGCACTTAGATGGAGAGGCCCATGAGTGGTGGTACCATGGATTGGTGACTATGGGACATGCCAACATTACTTCCTATCTAGACTTCACACAAAAGTTGATAAAACGATTTGACAAAAAGGATCCGAAATTGCACTTCAAAGAGTTGACACAACTCAGACAGGTTGGGACATCATATGCCTACATTACATAGTTCTAGAAGCTTGCAGTCACGGTGACAGATATATTTGCGCAGAGGTTAGTTATGTTGTTCACTGAAGATTTATCTGAGCCACTGCATGGTTGAGTAGAAGACTTCAAACCCGAGACTCTGCAGGATGCCATTATCAGGACACGAGACATGGAGGATGCGGTCGCGAAGACAAAAACTTTCTTCAAGCCTTTCATTCCCTAGAAAAACACAGATAAGAAAACTTTTCAGAAAGAGTGGATTGGAAAGGAGAATTTGGATGAGGCAACTTATAATGAGTTGAGAAGAAAGAAGCTTTTCTTTAGTTGCAAAGAACCTTGGGATTCGAGATACAGGTGCATGGGGAAGGCAAAGGTACACTGTACATAGGTGCACTCTGACAGTGATGAGGAAGAGGAGGAAGTTACACAGGAACATGGAAACGGGTAGGGAGGCTCAAGTGATGAGCAACGTCGTGAGGAGGCTAAGGGTGTGACTATCACCACTCTATTAGGCACCCCTAGATACTACACTTTCAGAGTTAGAGGCGTACTACGGGGACAATGCGTCACAACTTTCATTGATGGTGGGGTGATCCACAACTTCATTGATGCAAAATTGGTGGCCAGGAGACCCATGGATATAGAGGACTTCAAGGGGTTCAACATGGTAGTGGCTGATGGATTTAATATGAGATGCACACAGAAGATTCCAAGGTTGGCTGTGACGTTGGGCAACTATACCTTGACTGATGATTTTTATGTGGTTGATTTGGCAGACATCGATATAGTCTTGGGTGTTCAATGGATTCATTCCTTAGGGGAAATTACAATGAATTACTAAGTAATCGAGATGAGGTTCAATAGAAAAAACGACAAGAAGGTTGTTCTGAGGGGCATTTCAAATGGTGGCCCTAAGATTGTGTCAACGAAAAGTATGGAGGCCATCTTCAGACACGGATATGTAGCATGTGCATCCAAGTGCTTGATTACAACTCATGAAAACGTAGAGGGTCGACAACATCATCATGCAGGTATTCAGGCGTTGTTGAGTAATCATGACAAGATTTTTGGACAGATACCTCCAGGGAGACTGCTTGACTGGGGATTTGAGCACACCATTGAGTTGGGAGGAGGGAACAAAACCCGTGATCACTACTCCCTACAAGAATCCAAAGAAATTCAAGGATGAAATTGAGAAGGCTATTAAGGCATTGATGGAGATGGGACACATCAAACCTAGTTCTAGCCCATTCACTTCTTCTGTAGTGTTGGTGAAGAAGGATGTCACCATGTAGATGTGCATTGACTATAGAGTCTTGACTAAGAAGACGATCAAGAAAATGTACCCTATCCCCATGATCGATGAGCTTTTGGATGAGTTGCATGGAGAAATGTATTTTTCGAAGATTGATCTTCCATCGGGGTATCATCAGATTAGAGTCAGTGAGAAAGATATCCCCAAAACTGCTTTCAGGTGCCATTATGGCCATTATGAGTTTCTGGTCATGCCGTTTGGGTTGACCAACGCACGAGCTACATTTCAGTCCTGGATGAACCACATATCCAACAAGCAATTGAAGAAGTTCTTGTTGGTGTTCTTTGATGATCTTCTTATATACAACATGACATGGGAGGAGCTCTTGGATCATCTAGATGAGATTTTGAGCATCATGGGGGATTAGTCACTGTATGCCAATGAGTCAAACTGTGAGTTCGACATGACAAAGACCCTATACTTGGGTCAAGTGGTCAGTGCTCAGGGTGCACATGTTCACATGGAGAAGATCCATGCCATATTAGATTGGCCATCGCCCAAGAACCTTACACATTTGTGTGGATTCTTCAGGATATGCAACTACTACCGATGATTTGTTAAGAGATTCTCATAGTTGGCTGCACCACTCACAAATCTCACGAAGAAAGGGGCATTTAGGTGGACAAAGGAGGCCCGTAAGACATTTGACAGGATGAAGGAAGTGATGAGCACTTGCCCAATTTTAGCACTTCTTGATTTCACTCAGCCCTTTGTACTTGAGTGTGATGCATTGAGTGAGGGAATAAGAGCAGTTTTGATGAAACATAAACATCTGGTAGCATATGAGATCAGGAAACTCACAGTTAGAGAGGCTCTACTCCATCTATGACAAGGAAATGCTCGCCATCATACATGCCTTGGCGAAATTCAAACAATACTTGGTAGGTGACAAATTTGTGGTTAAGACTGACCACAACAATTTGAGACACTTCCTGGGGCAGAAGGACTTAAATGAGAGGCAAAAAAAGTGGGTCAAGAAATTGTAGGCATATGACTTTGAAATTGAGTATGTGAAAGNATAAAACATTGAGCAGAAAGTAACATGACTGTTTGCTGTCCTAAAACAACAAAAGAAGACAGCCAAACAGTTGAAACTTAGAGCCATACTAAGGTCAAGGACAGACCTTAGTTGGCAGCCTCATAGGACCTCAGAATACATGCCTTGGCGAAATTCAAACAATACTTGGTAGGTGACAAATTTGTGGTTAAGACTGACCACAACAATTTGAGACACTTCTTGGGGCAGAAGGACTTAAATGAGAGGCAAAAAAAGTGGGTCAACAAATTGTAGGCATATGACTTTGAAATTGAGTATGTGAAAGGGAAGAAAATTGCGGTTGCTGATGCTCTCTCCAAGAAACCTGAGATATGTTCACTTGTAGAGATTTCAACTGACTGAAAATCTCATCTCTTGGTAGAGTATTCCAAGAACAAATTTTCTTGTGAGTTGATGGATCACAACATACAAGATGACATGTACAGAGTGGTGGATGACATCATCTACTACAAGGACTGTATATACTGTTAGATTTTCCTTATTTACAAAGATTAGTGTTACTAGTGTTCTTTTACTTTGTTACCATTAACATATATATCATGTACAAGAGGCAGAAAAAAGCACAAGAGGTTTATCCTGGGAAAACCCCAAATGGGGGAAAAACCCAACAACCTTTCTTAGATAGATTCTGTTCACAAAGCAAGTCCAATCAGATAAACCTTAGCACAAGTGCTAGCTTAACCAGAAATACCACCCCAACTGCAACAACAACACCATACAAAGGTAGTGCACCTCCTCAAGGAGTAGCGCACAAGAGAGATACTAAAAGACTGAACAAGAATAAACTGTGTAGCTGCAACTACTGCGTCACCTCCTCCAAACTTGCGCCTTGCTTTTGTGTAGCTGGGAGAGTGTGAGTGAGTGAACAAATGAGCCAATATGTCCTCTATTTATAGTCTTCCTGGCCACTAGACTGGGTCGACTTCTTCTCTTGACAAGTGTCTTTTCATTATTACTTTATTCTTCTAGGCCGACTTCGCTTTTAGGGTATTCCAATATATGTTCAATGGATCTCTTGCTTCCAAAATCTTCTCCGCATCTAAGAAAGGTCATCTAGGAGGGATAGATCCTCCTGCAGCTACCAAAACATCAACACTCCCTCTTAGCTAGGGAGGCATCTTTCATGATGTCTTCATCTGGTAGTCCACTGACTACTCTGCAATATGCTAGCAGGGACACGACTGCTACAATGCCTTCAGTAGCTCGAATCATTAGGTACAGTCTCTGTGATCAAATGGTAGCACACACAACTACATCCAAACGATACGGTAATCTCCATGACAATCAACTAGTAGCACACAACTACTACAATGTCATCCAATAGATCACAACTGCTGCCAAGTAGTACACAATTATTGTCCAGTGACACACAGTCACTGCTAGTGGAACACATCCACTGTAGTAGCACATAGCGACTCTCTGAAGTCACACAACCTTCGCCAGTGGAATACATCCACCGAAGGAGCACACAATTACTGTCCGGAGTCACACAGTCTCTGCCAGTGGAACACATCCACCATAGTATCACACAACTATTGTCCAGAGACACACAGTCTCCGCTAGTGGTACAAAACCATTGAAGTAGCACACAACTATTGTTTGGAGTCACACAATCTCTGCTATAGTATTACGACTACATGTGTGATGTTTCTTCTTTCAGCAGGTTTGACAGTGCATTACCCCCTCAGTCACCTCACGTGATTGATCCAGGGAACCCTTGGATAGAGGGGTTAGTCGGCATGAGAAGAAACAACACACCTCCCTCTCAACGAGGGTGGACATTTGACAACACTCCAAGTTTGTCCCTGAAGTACTCATACTTGAATCTTGACAAGGGCTTGGTAAGAATGTTCGCTATCTTCTTGTCCGTGGATATGTACTGGAGCTCCACAACTCTTCTCTCCACCATGTCCTAGATGTAATGATGTTTTATCTCTATATGCTTAGACCTGTCATGGAATACAAGGTTCTCGGTAAGCTTCACGCAACTTTGATTGTCACAATGTATCAAAGTTGGCTCCAATTCTAGATCAAATATCCCAGCTAGCAACTTTTGGAGCCACATTGCTTCACGACTTGCCACGCTTGCTACGATATACTCGGCTTCTAATGTACTGAGTGTCACTGATGTGTGCTTCCTACTCAACCATTAGCCAGAATAAAACAACATCCGAAATACTCTTTTGATCCACAACATTCCCTGCCTAGTCAGAATCAGTATATCCCTACATCTTCACATCTCCACTTGAGACATATCTCAATCCATATCCAACCGTACCATGAAGGTACCTCAACATATGTTTAGTTTCCATCCAATGTACATGTCTAGGTTCAACCATGTACTGACTCAACGTGCTTACTGCAAAACATATGTTCGGTTTGGTGTTAATCATGTACATCAAGGATCCGATCAATTGTCTGTACATCGTGGGATCTACCAAATCTGAAGATGAATCACTCATGAGCTTCATATTTGTCAAGATAGGTGTGGCCATGGACTTGCATTCCATCATCCTGAATCTCTGTAGGATCTCAACAATATATTTTCCTTAGCTAAGGAAAATCTCATTTGGACTCTGCAACACCTCCAATCCCAAGAAATAATGCATTAGACCTAGATCCTTCATCTCGAATTCTGAAGTGAGTTCCCTCTTGCACCCATCTATGAGCTTCTCATCCCCTATAAGAAACAGGTCATCCACATATAGGATCAACGAAAAACCATCAAATAACTGTCTGATCTGGCATATCATGCCCTAGGTTCCTGCTTAGGCCCATACAAATCCTTCTTCAATCTGCAGACATGAGACTCCTTCTCATGTATCTTGTGGTTTCTATATGTACACTTCTTCTGGATATCGGAGAAAGTGTCTCATCATAATCTTCTCCCTCTTGCTGGGAGAATCCTCAGGCCACAAATCAAGCTTTGTACATCTCTATGCTGCCATCTGCAACATGCTTGATCTTGTAGATCAACTTGGAAATCACTACTGACTTCCCTTCTGGCCTCGAAACTACTTCTCACATATCATTCTTCATGGTGGACTGATACTCCTCTATAATGGCATCCTTCCATTCCTGCTTCTCAACAACTTTTTCAATGGTGGAAATATTTGAATTAATAATGTTGCTCATCAACACCACATAGCTGGAAAACATGTGTGGTTTCTGGAACTGAGGGAAAATCTATATCCCAGTCCTTCTGACTAGCTTCCTCCTCTGTCACTGTAGTAAGGTCTATCGAGACAAGGGAATCCTCTCAGGAGATCTCACATATCCTAGAAGCCTTTGAAGCTTCGATCTAGCCTCCTCAACTCATGGCACTTGTCTGTCAGTCCTGGAAGATGTCTCTCTCTCCTTTCCGAATCTGAGAAGGAATACTTTCTGAATGAAAGTCTCTAAGCCATTGAATCTCTCCGAGATCAAGCTCACTTTGAATCTGCATGCTCCCTCTGAAGCTTTACTCCCTCTGAGTCTATATGATCTCCCGAGCCACCTGCTTTCGCCGCATCTGTTGACTTCTTCTGAAGTCTAATCTCCTATGGACTGTGCTGGGAGGTTGCTCCTCCCTACTAGATCCTAAGGGTTGACTCCCTCTGCAATCTAGCTCCTTCTGAGCTGGTACTTGGTGGGGTCGCTTGCCTCACCACTGGTGGAGTCATCTACTTCTCTTCATAGTATGGCTTATTAGTTCCATGTATATGTATGAGAACATGCTTGTTTACTGTATCGTTTCTAGGTAGGCCCTTCTGGCACTACTGAATCTTCCTGATGATCTGAAGAGTGGTCAAATTAACTATACTGTCATCTTTGGAGCCTTCTATTCCTCACAATGAATCTCCATAAGAGATACTCTTCTTCGTCTTCTACTTCACATGGGTGTGTACGTTCATGTACATAATTCTATGTCTTAGCTAGAGTCTGTCTAAATAGTTTCCTCCTACAATCGTCATCATAGCTCCTTCTTAGAGCTATCACCTTTGACTTGCTTGGAACAAGAAACAAGAAAAACATTTCCATGGTAACCTCCATGGAATGGTTAGTAATCAAGAACATCTCCTAAAGGAGATCAATTTCATCAGATAAGTATATCATTAACAATGAGCATTTTCTTAATGGTAATCGTACCGACGGTATTCAGGTGTACCTAAACATTTGATAGCATTATAAAATAATAAAGCTATAAAGATTGTTATCCTAGGTACAATACTTTCTTAAGCAACAACAATATAAAATATCAAATCTGATATGCAAACTTGGAGTTTGGTGGTGTTGTCCTACTTGAGTTTCCTTCTATCGTTCATATGAAAACAACATCGTCTAAAAGACAAATTCTTCATCCTTTGATTCCTTTGAGTTTTTCTCTTCGGCTTCTGCTGCATGTGTATGGTGTTTCTTCTTCTCCTTTTCTTTTTCATGTTTCTGAGGACATTGTGCAACATAATGTACCATCTTCCTACAGTTGAAACATTGAACTTTTGACACATCCCTCTTACGACGTGGCTTCTTAGACCTCCTTGGAATACCTTCTTCTCTTTCCTTTCTCTTCTTCACTTGTGCTGCAAGTGCTTGGTTTTCCTCATCATCTACCTTTTGTTTCTTGGACATCAATCTATATTCCTCTTGAGAGCAATTTGCCCATAACTTGTCAAACTTTGGTAACTTCCTTCTTGCACAAATTCCTTGGAAAAATGGGTCCCAAGGGGGAGGGAAACCATTTAGCGTAGTGGTTACTAGTTCAACATCTTCTACTGGATCTCCAATGGATGCTAACTAGTCTTTGATATGTGGGATCCTTGTAAAGAAGTTGGCTATCATCTCTGACTTGTTCATAGTCACATTTATGAGTTGATTTCATAGGGTAAGCTTCTGACTGGTGTTCTTACTTTCATAGAGTCTTGTTAGGGAATCAAGCATCTCCTTTGCAGTCTTTAGTTCTGATACATTGGGTATTAGTGATCCTTGATTGAGTCTATGACGATCCTCTTGGCCTTGACCTCATTCTTGTTGAACTTTGCCTTTCTTCTTCATCTTTGGGTTCTAGAAGCATCTTCTTGACATGATCCAATAATTCATTCTCTTCTAGAATGAGTTGTATTCTATGATTCCAGGATCTGAATTTATCTGCTCCATCCAATCTATCCTCAACTCTCATACTGGTTGACATTTTCGCTGGTAGAGACCCTAGCACTGAAAAACCTCAATTTTTCAAACTTCACCAAACTGTATGCTGAGGGTTTCAGGAGGTGTGATAGGTTAGGGTGCACTACTCTATGAAGGAATTATTCCCAACGTCCTTGGGATAGTGATCAATGAGCTTAACAAAGTATTGCAGCTGCAAGGTGCTGCTGTAGCGATCTTCCTTCTAGTGGTCAAACTGTTATGAAGGTAACCAACTCTAATACCATGTTATATTTTCCTTATTTACAGAGCATTAGTGTTACTAGTGTTATTTTACTTCATTACCATTAACATATATATCATGTACTAAGAAGTAGCAACATAAACAAGAGACAAAAAAGAACACAAGAGATTTATCGTGGGAAAACCCCAAATGGGGGAAAAACCCATCAACCTTTCTTAGATAGATTCTTCTCACAAAACAAGTCCAATCAGATAAACCCTAGCACAAGTGCTAGATTAACCAAAAATACCACCCCAACTACAACAACGACACCATACAAAGGTAGCGCACCTCCTTAAGGAGTATCACACAAGAGAGAGATACCAAAATACTGAACAAGAATAAACTATGCCACTGAAGCTACTGCCTCACCTCCTCCAAACTTGCGCCTTACTTTTGTGTATCTAGGAGAGTGTGAGTGAGTGAAAAAATGAGCCTAGACGTCCTCTATTTATAGTCTTCCTAGGCACTAGACTGGGCCGACTTCTTCTTTGGACATGTGTCTTTTCATTATTACTTTATTCTTCTGGGTCAACTTCTCTTCTAGGGCATTTCAATATCTGTTCAATGGATCTCTTGCTTCTGGAATATTCTTTGCATCTAAGAAAGGTCATCTAGGAGGGAAAGATCCTCCTACAACCACCAAAACATCAACATATACTTATTAGTCCCCGAGTCTAGACTGAAGGAGAAGATTATGAGGGCTATGCATGATGTGCCTCTGGTAGGCCATCCTGGGTACTTTAAAACTTACAGGAAGATTAGGGAGAGGTTCACTTGGAAGGGCCTCAAAGATGATGTATTGAAGCATGTGAAGGAATGTACGACTTGTCAACATAACAAGTCATAACAAACTCATTCTGTGGGGTTTTTACAACCATTACCCATCCCGGAGAAAAAGTGGGAAAGTGTGTCCATGGACTTCATCATAGGACTACCGAAGGTACAAGGTATAGATTGCATATATGTGGTGGTTGATCAGTTGACCAAGTTCACACATTGATTTTCCATATCCTCAGAATACAAGGAAACATAGGTTGTAGAGTTGTTCTTCAGGGAGGTATTTAAACTCCATGGGTTGCCGAAGTACATTGTCAGTGACAGAGACAACATATTCCTCAGTGCATTTTGGCAGGAGTTGTTCAGGTTGGTTGGCACATAGTTGACTCCTAGCACTAGTTACCACCCCCGGAAAGATGGTCAGACAGAGATCACGAACAAGTGGCTCGAAGATTATTTACATAACTATGTGTCTGGGCAACATAAGTCATGGGTTAAGTGGTTGCATTTGGGGGAGCATTTTTATAATACCACTTATCATATGTTCATTGGCATGACCCCATTCCGAGCATTATATGGCTATGATGCTCCTTCATTTGTTGATTTGGTGTTTTGGGATAGCATGGGATCCCAAATCCAAGGATTCGATCCAGGAGAGTCAACAAATCCTCAAGGCTCTCAAGGACAATTTACAGACGACATAGAATCAACAGAAGATCTATGCAGATAGGCACAAGGTCGAGTGCACTTTTGAGGTGGGGGACTTGGTATTTTTTCGGTTACAACAATACAAACAATATTCAATGAAGAAAAATGGTGCATAAAAACTAAAGCCATGCTTTTATGGCCCCTACAGGGTGATTCAGAGAGTTGGAGAGGTAGCTTATGAGCTTGAGTTGCCGGAAGGGAGTAAGATCCACAATGTGTTTCATGTTTCGTGCCTCAAGAAGGCATTGGGACATGTCACTTCTTCGGCAAAGTTACCTTCATTGGATGAGGAGGGGCAGTTAGTGTTGGTTCCTAAAGAGGTTTTGGAGGTCCGAGAGAGAAAATTGCATAACAAGGTCATCCAAGAGTACCTCATCAGGTGGAGAGACTTGCCAATAAAGGATGCCACGTGGAAGGCGACCAAATCTTGCAACATCCTAACTTGCGGTTGCTTGAGGACAAGAAATGTCGGGAAGGGAGGACTGCAATGTCCCTTTCCAAATGATATTTCCAGGAGATTGACTTAATATCCTAAGTGATTCCCATAGGCTATAGTAAGTGGGAAAATAATATTAATTAATTATTTAATGTTATTAGGGTAGAAAAGTAACTTTATCAAAGTGATAAGGAGTAATTAATTAAAAAAAGTGTTTTTAAGTGACTTAGTTTATAAAGTCACTTTAATTTATTAAAAGGGTAAAACAGTCAAAAAAGAGTGAACGAGGAAATAAAAGAGGAATGAGGGCGCCTTTCTCAGGATGCATTGTTATTTTTCTAAAAATGAATTTGAGGAGCTCTTGTGGTTTTTGGATTTTGGGATGAAAAACCCTAGAGAGAGATTGGTTTCGGTGGTGAGACCATCCACCCTAGCTAGTCGTGGAGATAATATCACTTAGATCTTTTCATTGTGCGTCAATGTGGCTGAGTATTTCTTCATTTGGCCGCTGAGTTTTCATTTGCAGAGGTTGATTTGGTTTGAGGAGGGTGAGTTAAATTGTTGTTGTGTTTGTGTGTATTGTGGCTGCATTTCTTGAGTTTTGGGCCAAGTTGTTGGCACACAATGGGCAGACCCGAGGTTAACCATTAATTCACCAACAAATCCGAAGATATTGGCCCTTTCAGCATCACTTGCAAGCAGGTGAAGTCTCACCTGAAGTACCTATGGGGACGGTAGGAACCTGGTTTCCACAGTCACGGGGGAATATGAGGCATTCATTCCTTACTACTTACTTAACATTCATTCATATGAATATTTGTGAAATCATATCAGTACTACGATCTATGATAGATTCATTTAACCATTCATCCTATGCACAAAACCATTCAACATATCTAACATATGCATATTAACCATTCATCATAGGTGCATATTAAACAGAATAAGCAAACACATCATAACAACATGCACATCAGAACACAAGGATTAACGTGGTTCACCCCAAACTGGGTTACGTCCACAACGAATGGCTCCTTATTCATTTATTCATAATCTCCATTACATTCATGCACACTACGCTCATACATAAATATTTAGTAAAAATCCAAACCTGCCCAAGCTGTTCTATGCTGTAGTGCACACATACTTCTCTATTGATATTCAACTCATTTCATACTCGAAAACTCAACCAAAACAATCAACAATATGAACCACTAGCCAACTCTTCATTGACCACACATTCTCCTTGCTAATTTCTCCTCTACCCAAAAACCCATTACATATTTATAGTATTCTATTACGGCTAATGCCATTACAACATGGTTACAAAGTGGATAAAATGTCCCAAAACTTCCTAACTAACTCCCGTTTCTTACACCATGACTCCTGATAATGCGCTAGCTACTTTTCGCGCGTGCTGTTCCTTTTGCAAAATGTCGTGCGATCCGCTTCTGTGTGATTCCCAAAACTTATCCAAAATAGCCTACTTCAACAGGCTCCCAACACTGACATGTGGCTCATCCCGAGCCACTTATTCCTGTTGCTACTCTCCCTTCGTCGTGAGCTTGTTTTTCAAGAAGTTTTGAAATGTTTTCTTAGTAGTGGCGACCATCCCCTTCAACTATTCTTCTTTATTTGCAAACTCTTATGCTACCTACATTGTTATCAGGCCCTGTAGCTTCTCAGTAGTCTCTCAGGCGGATTGTTTCACCACTCCTTGTGCAACCGCAAGCTCTTTTTCTACCTTGTATGCCTCTTCCTGTAATAACTCCATATTCTGCACAAGAGCCTACTACTCTGCTCTCATCTAGTTCATTTTAGAGTATAGCTTCTTGTTGTCTTCCATTGCTGTCATCTTCTCTTGTGGTGGCAAGCTGCTCATTGTCTCCTTAAACTTCTATGATTTTTCCTGCGGAGCTTGAATCTTTTGCCCAATTTCTTGTAATTGGACATCTTCTATCAATCGAGACCAAACTTCTGTGCTTTCTTCACAAAGTTTGGAATCCTCTGTTTCTAAACTCTTGATATTCTCAACAGTCGTGTTCATCATCTTCTCCATTTTCTCTCTCTCCTTAGGTGGAGTACCTGGTATTGCGCGTGATTCCAATTCTATAATCTTTGAGCAGAATCCTTGAATAGATTCATCGATATTTGACACCTGAGCTTCTATTGGAGTATCTACTTCCATTGGTACTTCTGGAAGTTCCTTGTACACTTGTTCCACTACTTTCTTCATCCTCTCTGCATTCTGGGAAGCCTCGTTCCTTTCCATGGTAACTCTGTTGTATTCAAGATGAAAAGCTAGGTTCTCTGTCGTAACCTTAACCAACTCATTAGAGGTCCTTTCTGCGTGCAGGTTGAGTTCTTGTGTAATGCTAAACTACAATCCTTGTAACATCTCTATTGGCAACTTTCACAAATCCAAGTCAATGTGACTTAAGGCTTGCGCTTACTACTGCATCTTGGTCGATGTGAATGTTATCGCCCCCGACGCTATCTGTACCATCCTGCACTCTCTTGCTACTTCTAATGACTGAGAGACTGCCAACCTCACTTCTGTAGTATGTGTCATGCACCTTCTACGTGTCGTGCTGGCGCGATTTTTGTTGCTTCTAACATTTGGCGCAAATCAGCCATACGCTCTTGCACATTTCTGTTCATCTCCTCTTGCTGTTGTGTCGCGCGCTGAAACACGTCATCCGTAACTTCTTTAACCCGATCACTAATCTTTTCTAGATCGTCCTCTGTCAATGCTTGTATATTTGATTCCTTCACATCCTTCCTCTTCTTTCTTTGTGGCACTCATTTTCCTTTGTCGATATCTTTCCTCTTATCCTCTAGCCCTGTACAATATTCCCTTTTCTTTTTCTTGGCCCTTCTTCTGGTATTTCTTCAATCTATGGTGGTTGCGTCTCTAGTTGCTCAGTATTTGTCGATGGGATTTTCCAATCCCTGTCCCAGTATTCCATGATTAGTGCCATGTATTCTTCTGTTATCCTATACTTCGTGGCCAATCATTCCTCTCTTGGATCCTTCTTTGCTTGAATGTAGAGATGGTGATGATATGCCTTGAACCGCACAAATGACTTATATGCTCCTACTATCTGTCGTTGTATTTGTGGTGTATTCTGAATACATTGCCTAATGGTCTCCTTGTAAATATAAAAAACAATATTATTGTCTAACTATCTCTCCTTATGCGCAATATGTCACAAGTTTTGATATTTTGTGGCCAAACATGCCTTATCTTTTTCTTCCAAAAATTGTGCACGATCCGACTCTCTCCATGCTTCTAATGAAATTAAAATTAATAACCACATGTAGAGATATTCAATGCCTTTATCTTGTGCCTCTTCATAGTCGATCAAGAACTGGTTGAGAAAAAAATTCTCTCAACTCATCTGCACGCCCTCGACGCACTTCTCGACTGCTGCTATTACTACCGATGGTACTTGGTCCTTCCGACACTTCCTTAACAACTTACAGGCCAATATTTGTGTCACAAACCTCATTGTAGGGTCACATATTCTCACTACATCTAAACCGTGCACTCCTCTGTGCGTATGAAACTTATCTCTCATGCTCTCTAATAAATCCTTCTCATTCTTCTTGTCTGAAAATAATAGTGAGAGGTCCTCCCCTTGCGATGATAGTCCAATAATTCACATAATCAGATCTGTGTCAAGGGATACCGGCTTATCGAGCCATAAGTAACCTCCATTCACGTAGCTCAACAACATCTTCATGCATGCGTTGATCTCTGTGCTCCTTCCAAAATGTGGTATGTTGAATAAATTCATGATGCCAGGTTTCTCCAAACCTGTTTCCCATGTCTGTGGCTCTATCATGATCATCTGTGTTTTTGCGCTGATGTATTTATTCAAATACTTTCTCGACGCTAGCTATGGGAATTTCTTCTCATCTGTAATATCATGGTATGTATACTTTAAATTCAATACCAATCCCAACATATCTTCTTCGATGATCGCTCCAGATGGTATTTCTGGCACAACAAGAAGATACTTAGCATCTTTTGACAACCTAAATGACTTCACTATATCCTTCCTTGGTGGTATGTAATCGCTTGGAAATATCGTCTCTGAAAAGGATTCCCCTGGGGTTTCTTCAATTACAGGTACTGCTGCTAGTTGAATTCGTTGTTTCCTTGGTGCTGATGCTGATTCCACTACGGCCTTGGGTGGTTCCATCTCTCTATTCAAACTATAATCGACTGTAACCTTTCCTCGTAAACCCTTCTCTTGCTTTTATAACCCATCGACAATGGTTAACTTATCTTCACGCCTAAACTTTTTGTTTAATCCACTAGTGCTTTGAATTCAATATGTGTTTTAGCCCTGCATTAACTATGATTATTTCAGCGTATCTGGGTCTAGATTTGTCAGTTGTTTACAATCTCCATGATACTTTCCATTTATTACTTTGTGTATCCACCATTTTGACATGATGTTTCCTTGTAAATGATTTTTCCCATCATATTTCCTCTTTAATTCTTTTAACTGTTATCTGCGTGATCGCCTCTCTCTATGCGATCTCCTCTCTGTGAAAATTGCTTCCTCCATCTGTCTGCCTTGTTGTCTGCTTATTTCTTTTTCGTGACATTTCCTGCTTATCCTGTTTACTTGATAATATTAACTCCTTTGAATGCTGATTCACCCTTCAATTTTCTATTTCTTCCTTGAACCATTTTCTTGCTTTTCCCATTTTGTTTACTTTTTCTTTCTTTTTCTATCTACACTATAATACAAGTTCTTGTTTATGATTGCAACTTTATGAGACATTTTCCAGGTCGTTCTCCCTCTGGACTGATTTGAGACGATTTGTGAGAACTCCCATGTGATGGGTGAGTCATACTCCTCTGGAATGAGTTGAGATGATGTGTGTGGTCTCTTGTCGTGCTCCTATGGACTGAGTTGAGATGAATTGAGATGGTCTCATGTTGGACTCCTATGGACTTAGTTGAGTCAACTTGAGATGGCTCTCCATATAGTACTCCTATGGAATTAGTTGAGTTGATCTGTTTATAGTGATGTCCCTGTGGCTGAGAACAGGTGGATGTGTACCTAGTGGTAGAGCACTAGAGGATGTGAGAGATCCTGGCCATATTTTCTAAGAGTAAGATTATTGTAAAACCTTAATTTTGTATTGTAAAGGGTACAAGTCGGCCCCACCATGTAAAGATAATTAATATTGTGTAAAGATTAATTATATTGTTGAGTTATAGAAGTCGACCCTATTGTTTCAATAGACACATCCATTTGATGTGCTAGTTCATGTATAAATAAAATTTATATCCCCATTGTGGATCAGACACACTCACACTTTTTTCATTATCTCAGCGCCTACTTGTAGGGTTGAAGTGCACACTTCTCTTAGGTGTAATATTTCTTGGTCATAGAGAACCCTCTTGTGTGCACTAGGGTTTGTGGTGAAAGGGTGATCTTCTCTTGACACTATAGCAAATGATTGCTGGGTTTTTCCCTCGGTTGAGAAGGGTTTTCCCATGATAAATTATTGTGTTCTTGTGCATGGGTATTCTTCTTGTGATCTTGGTTACTAAAACTATTGTATATTGTATTTCTACATTGTTTATGGTACAAGTTAATGCTAAATTGAAACAAACTACATGTTCTTGAGATAAACATTAAAAATTCAACATGGTATCAGAGTAGTGTTCCTGAAGATCCATTGCACAAGCTATTCCAAGCTAGCCGTCACCTTCTCGTTGCAACTGCAAAAACAACCCCTTCCATTTTCCTTGTCAAGCTAGTTTTAACACTTTCCCCTTGAACGTTGGGCCTAATTTTTGCACAGGAAGGTATGACCTAGTCCAACACACCACCTGCAACTCTTAGATAAAAAATCGAGGAAGTTTTGTTTTTTGACCCTAAGGTTTTTGCAGAACGTTGGAGTATTTTTGCAGATTGCTGAGGTTCCTTTGACTCTATGGTTTCTTTCTGGCAGTCATAAGTCCAACAAACCCCCCAGATACCTCCTCTTGAAAAGCACTAGAGTTTCTATCCTAGACATTAGGGTTTGGTTAGAATCTGTAAGCCATGATGAACATAACTTTGGTGGAAGATAAGCTTGATGGAACAAACAACTATAGCTCCTGGAAGTCAAGATTACACATCACTTTGGAAGAGGATGACTTATTGAGATTGATAGAAAAGACTATACCAACAACAACAACTGATGAAGAGAAGGCTGAATGGAAGGCATACGATGTCAAAGCTAGGAAGATAATCATCTATTCAATAAGAGATCATCTACTACCTCACATCTCTACCTTGTAGACAACTTATCAAATGTATGATGCACTGAAGATGATGTTTGAGAGAAACAACACTAACATAGCTCTCACATTGAAACACTAACTTCAAAATATTAAGATGACGAAAACTGACACCATTGCTACCTTATTCATGAATATTTCATAGATCAGAGATCAGTTAGGTGCCATTGGAGAAACTATCACAGATAGAGAGCTTGTCATGATTACTCTCAATGCTCTTCCAAGACATTGGACACCATTCATTCAAAGAATCAATGGAAGAGCGGACTTACCTCAGTTTGATCATCAATGGGAAGAGTGCACTCAGGAGGAAACCAAACTTATAGCTAGAGGTGTGAAAGACTCTCATCATGATGAAAATCAAGCCCTTGCTTCTCATACAAAGATAGGTAGAAGAAATATAAGAAGTTTCAACAAAGCATTCAAAGACAAGAAAAATTCAGCAGCTCTAGGTCATGCACACAAAAAAGACATTTCAAAGATTCAATGTTTCAGATGTGACAAGTATGGACACATTGCGAGAGATTTTTCTACCAGGAAGAAAGGAAGACAACATACATCGACTGCCAATGTTGATTCAGAACCACATTAGAGAGATGAAGACATAAAATATGAAGCATTCTTCTTCATTTTAGCACTCTCAGGTACATATTGACTGTCTGACCATTCTAGGCCTTGTAACATGAAACTATCAGCTTGAGTGAGCTATGGCATAGGAGACTTTCTCATTTACATTATAGAGCCCTTCCCACTCTGGGGAAGATGGCGACAAACCTTCTAGAGATACATATCGATCATGATGGCGTTTGCATAGGTTGAGCTCTTGGAAAGAATTTCAAGGGGTCCTTTTCGAGTAGTGACAGTAGATCCAAGGGGGCCTTGGACTTGATACATACAAATGTTTGTGGATCCGTGATTGTTGCTTCCTTTAATAAATATTTGTACTATGTGATCTTCATCAATGATCACTCTTGGAAGACATGGATTTACTTATTGAATACCAAGGATGGAGTCCTTGTGATATTTAAAGAGTTTAAAGCTCAGGTTCAGAACTTGATCGGGAGGAAGATCAAGGTACTGAGATCAGATAATGGAAGAGATTACACCTCTAGGGATTTCAGTGATTTCTGTATTGAGGAAGGGATCAAGAGGGAGTACACCATTCCTTATAACCCTTAGCAGAATGGGGTTGCAGAGAGAAATAATAGATCCATTGTCGAGGCAACCAAAGAGATGATACATGATCATAATCTACCTATGATTCTGTGGGCAGAGGAATCCGTGAAAACAATGTATGTTCAGAACAAGAGTCCTCATAAGATTCTGAATAACATGACTCCCAAAGAATCCTTCACCGGAGTGAATCCTGAGGTTGGACACTTCAAGATATTTGGGTGTCCAGTATATTTTCATGTACCAAGTTAGACCCTTCAAGCAGAAAGGGTACATTTGTGGGGTGCAATGAATCTTCAAAGGCATACCAGATGTACATCCTTGGTCAAAGACAAATCGAGGTTAGAAGAGATGTCACCTTTGAGGAAGAGATAGCCTTCCGAAGATCCAGAGAATCTCATATGGAGATTGACCGTGAGAATAAATAAGAAACAATACCTTCTCCCCATTCAACAGTTCAGAGGGAGACAATTACAGATCCAGTTGATCCAGTTTATTTCGTAGCTCCAGTTGATGTTCCCAGAGAAATTGCGGTAGGCCAGAAGAGGCTTTCATGGGCTCGACAGACTCTGCAGGAGGAAGAGGGACATGCAACTCCTCATGGTACTCTTCGAGAGAGAAAGAGACCATAGAGATTTTCGAGCTATGTATCAGCCATGAGCCACATCATTGATACTAAGCCTTCTTGTCATGGAGAAGCAACCGGTTAGCAGGTTTGACAAGATGCCATGACTAAAGAGTATCCGTCCATCATGAAGAATGTTGTGTGGGATATTGTACCGATACCAAAAGGGAAGTCTGTAGTAACTTCCAAGTGGATCTATAAAATCAAACATATAGCTGATGGAAGTGTCGAGAAGTACAAAGAGAGATTTTTGGATAGAGTATTCTCTTAGGTGGAGGGAATAGATTATGAGGAGACATTTGCTACTTTTGCTCGATACACTTCCATCCATATGATTATTTCCCTTGCAACATCCATGGGTTGGAGACTACATCAGATGGATGTGAAGACAACCTTTCTCAATGGATAAATTGAGGAAGAAGTTTACATCGAGAATCCAGATGGATTTGTGATACATGAGAATGAGTCTCATGTCTGTAGGTTGAAGAAATCTCTGTATGGACTAAAGCAGACACCTCGAGCATGGTATGAGAAGATTGATGGATACTTGATAATTTTGGGCTTCAATAAGAGTGTTGCTGATCCCAACCTATACTACTACATTGTTGGTGAAGAGTGCCTGATTTTGGTCCTATATGTTGATGACTTATTCCTCACCGGTTCAGAAAGCCTTATTGTTGAACGAAAGAGTGCATTGGCTTCTGAATTCAAGATGAAGGACCTTGGTATGATGCACTACTTCTTGGGACTAGAAGTGTGGCAGAGGACTAATGAGATTTTCCTGAGTCAAGGAAAATACACAGTGGAGATATTGAAGAAGTTCACGATGGAAGACTACAGATCCATGCCTACATCGATGGTGATGAATTTGAAGAAAATGAACAAGGCTTCTTTTGCTTCAGGCGAGATTGATCCACATATTTACATAAAACTGATTGGATCATTGATGTATCTGGTTAACATCATACATGATATATGCTATGCAATGAGTGTAATCAGTCAATTTATGAGTCAGCCAAGACAGACACAATGGATAGCAGCGAAGCATGTGTTGAGATATTTACGAGGAACAATTGGTTATGGACTAAGATATGCCTCTGGTGTAGACATGAGATTGCAGGGATATGCTGATGCATATTGGGCAGGGAGTGCAGTGGAATGGAAGATCACATCTGGTTTTTTTTTTACCTAGGTATCTGCCATGGTTTCCTGGTGCAGCAGGAAAAAAACTTATGTGGCTTTGAGTACCGTAGAACCAGAGTACATTTCATTATGTGTGGAAATACGCGAAGTAGTGTGGCTTCACAAGATCCTTTCAAACTGATTTGGACATTAGATGGATTCCACTGTTATCCATTGCGATAACCAAATCTGTGTGAATCTCTCATAGAATCCCGTGTTTCACGATAAATTGAAACACATCGATATCAAATACCATTACATCAGAGATATGGTGCAGAGGAAATAAATACATGTGCAGTACCTTTCTACACATGAGCAAGTTGGAGATGCCTTCACCAAACCGTTTTCCAGGATGAAGTTTGAGTACTTCCATGAGAAACTTGGCGTGGTGGATATTGCCTCCCTAGCTGAGAGGGAGTGTTGATGATTGTAGCTTCATGAGACATTATCCATGCCGTTCTCCTCTGGATTGAGTTGAGACAATATGTGAGAACGCCCATGTGATGGGTGAGTCATACTCCTTTGGACTGAGTTGAGATTACGTGTGTAGTATCTTGTCGTGCTCCTATGGACTAAGTTGAGATGACTTGAGATGGTCTCATGTCAGACTCCTATGGACTTAGTTGAGTCGAGTTGAGATGGATCTCCAGATAATACTCCTATGGACTTAGTTGAGTTGATCTATTGAGAGTGACATCCCTATTGCTGAGCACAGGTGGATGTGTCCCTAGTGGCAGAGCACTAGAGGATGTGAGAGATCCTTGCTATATTTTCTAGGAGTAAGATTATTGTAAAACCCTAAATTTGTATTGTAAAGGGTACAAGTCGGCCCTGTTATCACACAATATGTACTTTCCCAAATCCCAAGGCAAGTGGATGCAATATTGGTGTAACAGGGGGTGACCTATCACTGTCAACTTAATAGGAAACCCCTTTCTGTTTATGAGTATCTCAAAGTACCCCAGGGGAGACATCCTCGGTGACCTAAAGGGTTGAGAAAACTAAGGCAAAGATGCGAGAAATTCCTCCCTCTCACTGGTCACTCAAGTTAAAAGGTTCTCTAGGTCTTTTAAGAGATGAAGCAAGGTGAAAATATGGTGTACCTGCCCATAACAAGACAACAAAGAAAAAAGTGTAGTAGCTTTCAAGGACCAAGGTGCTTCATAAGACCATGAAACTTCAAAATTTGAGCTAGATGATATGAATTTGCAACAATGGAACAATTTATAACAACAACTAATATATTATAACAACCACAAGAATCATGCCTTAAAATTGATTGAAAAAGACAAGAAAGAATAGCCTTTACCTAGTAGAATGATAATAAGTTGTCACAAGCAATTTGGCAATGTCTAGCTAGCATAATAAGCCACTTTTGCAGAGAATTTGATGCAGTTAGATGGCTGTAGCAATATTTTGAAACAACACCAAATTCTAGTAGTAACAAGTGCAAGAAAACACCACGCAAACTCAACACTTATCTAGTAGATTAACTGGCAATTGTCACAAGTGATTTCCGGATGGTGTAAGTGTGAGTTATGTAGGTAAATGAGACAATTTGGGTTGAATTAGTATGGATGTAGCAATGTTTTTTAACAATAAAAAGTTAACTAAGGAGTTAGTCTAGTTTAGGGTTAGCAAATGTTAGTAAAATCTTAGAGGAATAAAGTTTGAGTGTTTGTTTGATCAATCAATTCACTAAAGTAAGTGGACTAGTGTCGTTTTAGGGTTAATGGAGTTTAGAGGTGATAATTTTCTCTTGGAAGCAATAAAAAAATGATTGTATTAGTCTAAGGAGAAGGGATGAATGGATGAGGTGTTGGTAACCCAAGGCCTCAAGAATCCAAATCCTAGGGACAGATTTTCTAGAGAGTAAGGGATCTTAGGCTCTAGCGAATCTTCCTTCCTTGGACTATTAAAAATATTAAGGGAAAACAATAACTAGACAATGGCTTCTAAAGAGCTAGCATTTAGGGATTTAGAAGTTTATCTAAGTCAAATCACCTTGGTAAAGGTCTAGCAAATGAAGAACAAAGAAGTAGTAACGTAAGTCCTTTACTCCTAGGGTTTGTCAAGCAAGCAATTTCATAATCTTTAACATGAATAAATAGATATACCATAACATTCACAATGAAATGAAGAATTGCAAATTCACTTACTTCACCAAGAATAATCAAGCAATAAAACTCTATATTTCCAAGTAAATTCACCAAGAAATGATCCAAGTTGCAAATTTTAGCCTCCAAGACAAGTGCGCCTCCCAATTTCAGCCAATAACTCCCAAAAAGGGCACAAATTTCAGACCACACTACTTGTGTGATGAGTGATGATGAAAAAATGAGAGTATTTTCTCTCTATTTATACAGTATCAATGACCTTTAATTAGAATCAGGTCATAAAAAGGCTGACCTGGAAAAATTACATTAAAAATCCAGTTTTTACATAAATGAAGGTAATTAAACCCTAAAATCAGCTCCAAGGGTGACATCATGCCCTCCTAGGGTGACACTGATCTTCTAGGGTGGAACGTTGGGCCCCATATGAAGAACATTTGGCCTCCAAAGTCCTTGGATGATTCCACACATGCCAGCCAGCACACAACCGACCTCATAAATGCAAACCCTATCTCTAGATGACGTCCAGGGTCATAATGATGACGTCATGGGATCTCAAGGATCAACGCCCAGGTGGAAGAATAAGATCACCTTGGGTCTAGGTTTTCCAGAGTGTATAAAGGGAAACATACTTCTTTCTTTCTGGTGCAAGTCTCTGATGTCTCTCTGCCCCTAGTTGGGGTCACATCATCCATCTGTGGGATTTCAGCCCTATGGAGGTCCGAGCTAATCATTCCCCGATATGTACCTGTCCACTAGGAAAAGTCCTGAAGCAACAACAAGTACACCCTCTAGGGGTTCATAAGTCACAGGGATTATAGAAATGTCAATCTCATCTAATAATCAAATTACCCAAACACGTGCATCAAAGCCCCCTTTACCCAGACAAATTCTCAAAGACGTTATGCAATTTAACAAGTCAGGTTTGGAGAAGGTCTTAGGGTGTCCTATTGGGATAATCCTCCTTAAGTTTGGGGTGTTTCCCAGGTGACAACCAATATGGGTCATGTAAGTGTGTGTGATGTGGCATGGGGTAAGTGTTCTGGCATGGGGTGCAGTGATAACATGAAAATGCAGATATTACCTATGGGTGCCTTTGTATAGGGCAAGCTACACTTTGTTATAGATGCCATTCTTTCCTAGCCCATTCAATTCCTTTTACTCTTAGTTTTGTTGCTTTTTTATCTTTTTCTTTTGTGCTTCAAGGGAAGAGTCGAGGGACACTGTCCTAGCTTGGTGACTAGAGGTGACAACGTTACCCACAAGCATTTCATGGAGATGAGAAGGCTGGCTTGCGATGAGACCCCCTTTCTCTTGGCTATGCCACCAAGAGCCACTACCCTGGTTTGGTGACCAGATAGATGGTAGTGTCACACCACTACATGCCCATGGTCATAATAGTCCTGCTCATGATGAGACCTCCCATCCGCCAACTATGTCAGGGACCTAACCCCTCACGTAGGTAGAATAATATATTCTGATGTAATAAAGGTCAATATTAATAAGGCCTAGCAATAAGGAAGAATAAGTCAAATGTAAGAAGACCTAATAGAAGATTCCACTTCTAGAAGGATATTCCTCTAGATAGTTCTTTTGATAGACATATTTAGTATAAATAGGAGTCGAGGGTATGAAAACTTTTTCCTTGGATATTATTGTAATAGAGCTCCGCTCAACTGGAGGTTGCCCCCTCTAAGAGGCAAGTAAACATTGCTCTCAGTAATCGAAGTGCTCTTTCTAGTGTTATTCTGCTATCATTTCGGTATTATTGTGGTGTTGTTATGGTTATATTGTTGTTCATCTGCCATTTCTAGCATTCTATTTCTGTTTTGCATACTTTTTATATCTGAAATATTACAAGTGGTATCAGAGCACTTTCCTCGACAGAAAATTGTGGGTTAATTTTTTTTTTCAGGGTAGAGACGTATTCCAACATCTTTAAGCTACAAATATCTGTCGTTACACGCATAAACCCATGGTTGGGAATTCATACACGCAGTAAATACAAGTGGTACTTAAGAACACATCTGTTGGCCACCCTTGTAACCTCTGGTGGTACCCCTTCAAGTGGTAGCACATCAGACATCAGCTGTATACAGATCGTCCTAGATTTCCTGAAGCCCTCTTTAGATCAACTGATCGACCGCCTGACTACTATAGTGCCACCGAGAACAACACTTAAGAAGATACTCTCTAGTANAAAAAAACAAAACAGACAAGATCTATTTCCACGCAACTGTGACTCCTGCATTCGAGTTGCCAAATCACTACACATTTCTTCCTGAATAAGAATTTGGAAATTTCATCACTACAATATTCTTCAGACCAGAGTATAACTCCACAAATGTAAAAAAAAAAAAAAGTACGGATTTTGTTGCACCATTATTTGAGACCTATTCCATTGGATTTATCTCTTCACCCTTATCACATTCATACCTATCATTTCAGCAAAATTTTTGACCCCACCCATCCCTTTTTGGTTCCCTCGTCATCATGGCCCATACCCGTAGCCAAGACTTGGAAGCTCACTTCAATACCTTGCAATCCAATTTCATAGAGACCCAACAAGAAGTGAGATAGCTCAGTACCAATATTGCCAACATCAATAAAAACATGCATTCCTCCATCACCGCCTCAATCAAGGAACTCAAAGAAGGCCTCAAACAAGACATTACTACCCATCTTAAATCTTTCACTTCAATGATCTGCACCAAGCTGCATATCCCTGTAGATCCCCCTTTATCTGACCCACCTTTGCACACCGAAGCTAAAACTTCCTCTCATTCCCATAATTTTCATCCCCATCACTTTCATCTTGACCTAGGCCTTCTGTGTGTGGATGTGACCAAATTTGATGGCTTGGACCCCACTGGTTGGGTAACTCAAATGGAACATTATTTATCTTTGTACGACATTACAGATAATTTGTCCAAACTCCGGTATGGTGTTCTCCATCTAGATCAAGAGCGTTGGCAATGGAGAAAAAATTCCTGTCAAGGGTATGTTTCTTGGACACACTTTGTGGCAGAGCTTTATGAATGCTTTGACACTAACACCAACCATTTAGGCCGTTTGACAAAGTTGAAACAATCTGGAACAATGGAAGACTTTATAACTGCTTTTGAGCGACTGGCTTTTCATACAGAGGGAATGCCTGATGTTTTTTTTCGAGATTCGTGCCCATGTCCTCATGGCTCAACATCAGAGTTGGGTGGAGGCTACTAAAAGAGCTAAGGAAGCACAACAGGTTGTCTCTTCTCAAAACCAGAAACCCTCCTTCACTCCTTGCACTAAACCAGTAAATCCCACTCGTCCTACTCCACTAAAGATCCAAAAATTGACTAGGGTTGAAATGGTTGAACGCCAACTCAAAGGCCCTTGTTATAATTGCGATGAAAAATATTTTTCGGGACACAAGTGTAAGGAAAAAAATATTTTTATGGCCATTTCAGAGGATGTTTCAGAAGAGGAGGTTGAAGCTCCCCTTGTGTCTGTGTCACCTGAACCCACTGACATAACCCCTCCCTCAGACCCGCCCGAAGTAGAACCAGTCATTTCTCTAAATGATCTCACTAGCTTCTCTGCTCCCCAAACCCTCAAGCTAATTGGTTACATCAAGCATCATAAGGTCATCATTCTTGTTGATAGTGGAATCATCCATAATTTTATTCATCGTCGCATTGCCCAAGAAACTCATTGCTATATCCATGCAGTTAATAATTTCCAAATCATGATTGCCAATGGAGGCTCCATGAAATGTGGAGGGTGTTGTGAAAATGTGCATCTCCAAATTGGTCACTACCACCTGAAATATCATATGTTTGCTATCGATATGGGCGGTTGTGACATTGTGTTAGGTGCAGTCTTGCTAAGTAATTTGGGTCCCATTCTCATGGATTTTAAGGAATTAACCATGTAATTCGACTAGGAGGGCCAACAATATAAGTTCCAAGGCATCACCATCGGTTCCACTGATATCATTAGTTCCCATCGCATGGAAAAGCTACTCAAAAAAGGTCATTCTGGCCTTATTGCCCAACTCTATGCAATACAAACAATTGAGACACCCTCTATTCCATAGGATCTCCAATCCATCCTCTCTAAACATCAAGTGGTCTTTTCCACTCCCCAGGGACTCCCTCCGTTCCGTGGTATTCATTATCATTCCATTCTCCTTGTCCCAGGAAGTCTTCCTTCCAATATCCGTCCCTATCGTCACCCCTTTTCCCAAAAAATGAAATTGAGAAAATGGTTCAAGAAATGCTTAACGCAGAAATTATCTACGAGCCCCTACTCTTCTCCTGTGGTCATGGTCCCGAAGAAATAAGGTTATTGGCGCATGTGTCCTGACTTCTGCGCCCTCAAAAAACTCACCATTAAAGACAAATTTCTCATTCCTGTCATTGATGACCTCTTGGATGAATTGAGTGGCGCCCAATTCTTTACTAAACTTGATCTTCGTTCTAGCTACCACCAGATCCATATGAAAGAGGCAAAAATTCCTAAAACTGCCTTTACAACTCATGCCCTTTGGCTTGTGGAATTCCCCCTCCACCTTCCAAATCCTCATGATTCATGTCTTCCGTCCTTTTCTCCGTCATTTTGTCTTAGTTTTCTTTTATGCTATGCTCATCTATAGCAAAACCTGGACATACCATCTTGCTCATGTCTTTCAAGTTCTCCATCTACTCTCTCAGCACCAACTTTTTCTGAAACAATCTAAATGTGCTTTTGGCGCTTCAAAAGTCGAGTACTTGGGTCATCTTGTCGGTAAGGACGACATCAGGGTGGATCCTAAAAAGATTGAAGCTATGCAAGACTGGCCACACCCAAAGACTCTCAAAATATTGCATGGATTTCTGGGCTTACCAGGTTATTATCGCAAATTTGTTAAGAATTATGGAAACATTGCGACACCTCTCACTGCACTCCTTAAAAAGAATTCTTTCACTTGGACTCCAACAACTACTCAGGCTTTTCAAACCTTGAAGATGGCCATGTGCACCACTCCAGTCCTGGCCCTTCCTGTTTCATAAAGACCTTTGTCCTAGAATGTGATGCTTCAGGGAAAGGAATTGGCACTGTCCTTATGCAAGAGGGTTAGCCTTTGGCCTTTACCAACAAACAACCGTCTGAACGAAATTTGGGCAAATCAATCTATGAAAAGGAAATTTTGGCTATTCTTCATGCTGTTGATCTTTGGTGCCCTTATCTATTGGGGCAACGCTTCCAAATTAAGACAGATCATCAAAGCCTCAAGTATTTTATGGAACAACGCATTTCCTCCCCATAGAAACAAAAATGGGTGACTAAGCTCTTTGGATATGATTATGAGATCATTCACAAGAAAAGAAAAGACAATGTGGTTGTGGATGCACTTTCTCGAAAATATGAAGATTAAGGGTCCCTTTTTTCTCTCTCCTTCATTGTACCAG
>JASDQU010501851.1:40178-51832 GCA_032191745.1 Picea mariana
TACAACAATTGCAGTCCAATTCTCCAGTTCCCCAGGGTACTCTTGGCTTGATGATGAGATTTGATACAAAGGCCATTTGTATTTAAGTAAACAATGAAAACTTAAATCCATGGTACTTTCTGAGCTTTATGCTACACCCACAGCTGGGCACTTCAGGTTTACCAAAACCTATGACAGGGTCAAACATTCTTTTATTCTGGGATGGTATGAAACAAGACGTTCGTAATTTTTTGGATAAATGTGATGTGTGTCAATGCAACATGGGCGAAACAGTCAAATCTCTTGGCACACTACAACTGCTTCCAATTCCACCAGTTATTTGGCAGGATATCTCTATGGATTTTATTACAGGATTACCTAAATCGGACAATAAATCAGTCATCATGGTGGTAGTTGATCGCCTTTCCAAGTATGCTCATTTTTGTGCTCTTCAACATGCATTTACATCATCCAATGTGGCTCAAATTTTCATGGATCAGGTCTTCAAGCTTCATGGCATGACACATTCTATTGTTTCTGATCACGACCCAACTTTCACCAGCAATTTTTGGCAAGAACTTTTCAAGCTACAAGGAACCCAATTACATCTCAACACAACTTATCATCCCCAGACTGATGGTCAAATTGAATTTGTCAACAAGTGTTTGGAAAAATATTTGAGGTGTTTTGCATCGGAAAAGAAAAATCAGTGGGCTCAATGGTTACTCTTAGATGAATGGTGGTACAACACTTCATACCATACAACTACCCGCATGACTCCTTTTGAAGTGGTATATGGACAAAATCCACCTTCAGTTCTCTCATATTTACCAGGTGTTTCGAAGGTCCAGGCGGTTGACCAAACGATTACAGTCCGAGAGGCTATTCTCCGTACCCTCAAAGAGAATTTGGTCATGGACCAGAATCGCATGAAGCAACAAGCAGTTCAAGGTCGCTATGAACGTCAATTTTCATAAGGGGATCAGGTGTTTCTTTGACTGCAACCTTACAAGAAAAATTCCCTCAAGGTCGACCATTGTCAGAAGCCGGCACCCAAATTTTATGGTCCTTATACCATTGTCAAGTGTGTGGGATAGGTGGCTTATCAATTAGCTTTGCACAATCATTCTAAGCTACATCCTATTTTTCATGTTTCATGCTTAAAGAAGGTGATTGGAACTAAGTGCCAAACTCAAACCAACCTTCCTGAGTTGGACGAAGAAGGCTCCATTTGGCTACAACCATAAGCATTTTTGGACCAGCATGAGTGTCACCTGCATCAGCTAACCATCAAGGAAGTGTTAGTCCAGTGGAAAGATACAACCCCAACAGATGCCACTTGGGAACCAACTACCATTCTGCAACAATTTCGACATCTCAAGCCTTGAGGACAAGGTTGTTTTTAAGGGGGAGGACATGTTAGGGACCTAACCCCTCATGTAGGTAGAATAATATATTCCGATGTAATAAAGGTCAATATTATTAAGGCCTAGCAATAAGGAAGAATAAGTCGAATGTACGAAGACCTAATATAATCTTCCGCTTCTAGAAGGATCTTCCTCTAGATGGTTCTTTTGATAGACATATTTAGTATAAATAGGAGTCTAGGGTATGATAACTTTTTCCTTGGATATTATTGTAATAGAGATCTGCTCGACTGGAGGTTTCTCCCTCGAAGAGTGTTGGCATAGGGGCAGACCCAGGGTTCAATGCTACAACAACGCACCAACAAAACCCTAACTACCAGCCCTTTCGGCAACACCTACGAAGTAGATGAAGTCTCACCCGAGGTAGAAATAGGGGTGGTTGCGAGACGTAGGTGTTTACAACCTTAGTTGGGACACAGGTCTGTGATTATATCACTTACAGAGCACTTAACATTGATCAATAATCAATATTCAACCCTTATTATATTTCGCAGATAGCACAGAGCATCGCAACATTCACTTAGATGTAAGGTATCTTAGTATTTAGTGACAGTAAAATGGATCAGATCCAATAGATCAACACTAAGCATCTTCATACATATCAGATCTACTATTCATACACATCTAATGAAGCACAAAGCGTAAGTATGTCCATCTAAATATATTAAAGCACTTTGCAAAAGTAGGGATAAACACATCAAGTCAAAGCACAAAGCATAACACACAGATTTACGTGGTTCACCCCCACTCTGGGGATATGTCCACCAACTCTTCTTATTTATTAGTGTCTTCAATCGGTTACAAGCACAGAGCTACCAAAACCTACTGCGCATAGGACAAAAGATCTGTGCAGCTTGCTAGATCCTTCTTCCTTGCATTACAACAAAAATCCTTCTATATCTCCACACAAGGACTTGCACTAAGTTCTGCAAGCCTATAGAATGCACAACACCTCGATCACACAGAACCCACTTGGCACATAGCCTATATCACATAGATACAATATTCCTTTCTCTACTATTCTTACATTTTCCTATCCTTCTATTTATACATACAAAAGTGGTACTAAGCGTGGGTGAACCCACGGGCTGACATTCCTTCCCCATTACATATTCCCAAAACCCAAAAAGGGACCCAAAAGTGGGCTGAGATTCTGCAATCTCCGCTTCGTCTGGTGCTCCATCTTCGACAGGCTATCGAAGTCCCAAAAACAGCCAAATATGACCAAGTGCTCCCAAAACTTGGTCAAGGGCCAACAAAGAGGCAAGTGAACATTTCTCTTCGTAATCGAAGTGCTCTTTTATGGTGTTATTCTATTATCATTTAGATATTATTGTGGTGTTGTTCTAGTTATATTGTTGTTCATCTGCCATTTCTAGCATTTTATTTTTGTTATGCATACTTTTTATATCTGGAATATTACAAACTAATACCTTGATTGTTTATTTATCTTATGGTTTCCCTTGTCTTACTGAGAATCCTTTTATTGCTTTCTCGGGAATCTCTGGGAGAAGCATCTCAAAGGTTTCATTTTTGGCTTTGAACTCTTGCCAGCTACTTTACCCTCTGATCTTTTAGCCCCTTCTTCCTAGAAGGCAAGTTACATCCCTTCCTAGTGTGGAAAACCCTATACCCAAACAAAGGTAGGGGAAAATGAGAGGAGTAAGGATGGAAAGTGGTAAGTATGGAGGGAATGGACCATGACCTTTTATAGACCCACCCAGTTGCAACCCATTCTAAAGGGAGATCAACTTACTAGGGAATCATGACATCCTTCCATGTATGAATGAGTTAAAGAGCATACTTTCCAAGAAAAAATTATGAAATGAAGAAAAATTCAGTGCAACATATTCAAGTGCTTCAATAATTAGAGTGACACATACCATGATACCCAGACTCATTACCTCATGGAGAAAGACTTACTGCTACTTCACGACCAGGCTGGTGGGATGGATACTGCTGTTGCTAATAGATGGGTTGCACTGAAGAAAACAGGGGCCCTCTGGGGACATGCTCAAGTCATCCGACTCTCGACACTCCATGTCTAAGACCTGTGGGCCTCAAGACACGATATCCTTAGCTATCCCTAGGATATGGGATACCATGTGGCTCCAATTGGGAGACATGTGCTCATCGTAGAGCGCATGAGAACCTCAACATCTATGGTATGACCTGTATTTGCTAGATCTCAACAAAATGCATCAGTAATATTCAGGGTGGTGATATCACCCCTCGCTCATATATGATATAATAAAATAAAGATAAGCATGCATATATATACATAATGAAGAGATATAATATGACAATGAAACTACATTATACTAATATGATATGCAGATGGTATATAAAAATGGATGCAAATGCCTACCTAACTTACCTGTACTTACATGTGAAGTCAAGTATTTTCCCCATGATGTGGTTTAAGGAGGTGTCCACTAACTGACAATGGAAGTTTTCTTCCTTCCAACGTGGACAAATAATAGGCATCATTGATTGACTTCATTCTAATTCTAAAAGGTCCAAGCCCAAATTGCGCATTCCCTTTAACATTAGTAGACTCTCCTTTATTTGTGTCCCACATCCAGACCGTATCTCCCTCTTGATACTCCTTTGCTTCAAAATTGGTTGTTTCTTGTATAACTCTATTATATTGTTTTGAGGGAGGAGTGTGGGATTCAACTATAAGGACTTCTTGTTGGCTTGGTTTGATCAATATCTTATTATCCCCTTTCTTTAGTAACTTGACAATTCCGACTTTCTTGTCTTTATATTTATCTAAGAGTTGTTGATACTCTTCCTTCTTTGGACATTGTATCCCATCAAAATATTCCTCTGAAGTGAAAGGAAAATCCTATGGAGAAAATATAGGAAGGTTTTCCTTGATTGGCTCATGTGTCACACTAGTTTCAACATCATTGTGAATTTATTACACATGGGCCTTGGCCATTGACATATTTGGAAGACACTCTATTGTCCCATTCTTCATAGGTACATTGATGTAAGTTAGGTCCATCTCTAATGTACCTCCCAACATTGCAACAAACTTCCTGGATAAAAGCATTCCCCATACATTAGGGACATCCACTACCACAATATCCATATGGATTACTCTCTCGGGATATTTACCAAGGCCTAATTCAACATTCTCAACTACCCCATGAGTGGGTATGGCCTTAGATTCAAAACCGTACACATTCCTATAAGGCCGTGTGGCCTTTATTCCAGTCTCTCCATGACTCTCAAAGACATTATATTAGCACCTGCTCCGGAATCAAGAATACAATTGTTAAGATATTTGTTATTCACTAGTAATGTCATGAAGAAGGGTGATCCAGGTGGATATTGGTGGCCACCCACCTTTTCCAATTGGCTTCTCTTGTCCGTTTTTAGTTCATTACGTTCTTCTGTACTTCTTTGTAATTGTGGGTTCTACACTTCTGGGGCTATCTGAACCCCTACAAAAATTCCAGGTGGATACTCGTGGTCTGTCACCTAATCCAACTGGATTATTTTGTATGTTTTCATGTCAACAGATCTTGCTGTACTTCCAGGGTTGTTTTGGAGCCCTAAACAATGTTTTTTTTGGCTCACCACAATCAAACTATGGACATAGTCATATTTTAATGGTGTAATGTGTAGTTCTATAAAATACATTTCCAACGAGCTATCACGCGCCTAAAACAGAGGTCGTATGAAAAATTTACGACCCAGGGAAGTTGAGGTACCAACTTACAGATAGGGGCCCACATGAATTTTGGAATTTCACCTTCTAAGGTTAGGTTTTTGGATGTTTAGGGTTTTGGAATTCATAAGTAATATAAAAAAGGCCTCTGGAGCCTCATTGTAATCATTCTGCTCAGACGGATGTGCATAGTAGACACATCGTTTCTCAGAGATAGCTACCACTAGTCAAGCAAGTGTTCCAATTTTGCAGTTTTACAGTTTCAACCTATTTCATTTATTTAATAGAAGATATTGTTCACTGGATATCCGTTTTATTCTTCATATCTATGTGTTTATTGTATTAAGTCTGTAATCATTTCATTCCACTCCTAAATCCGGATCAGTGGTATCAAAGCAGTCTGTTCTTCATTTATTTTTATTCGTGCATGTCCCTGATAAGATCTGGGTACACGAAGTTGGGACTTGAACCAATCGAGCCATTGCAAGATTGGTCGCGTCGAGCTCGACAAAAACCCATGGGGGACGTAAAGAAAGATGATGGAGCAAGAGATCCTATTAAAATGTTGCTCGAGGAATCCCTCACACGACAAAGGAACGAAATGATGGACAACTTTGCGAAGATCCTTCGATGGGTTCCCACAGGAGAAGCATCTTCATCAAGCGACCATGCAACCCCCTTCAAGGTACAACAAATTTTTGATATTCCATTATTTGAAGGACTAATAGATGCTGATGCTGTAGATAAATGGTTGAATCTTCTCGAAGGGTATTTTCTGGTCCACAATTTTTCCGATAGGGAAAAGATTACTTTTGCACTCCTCAAGGTCGTCCCCCATGTTAAGGACTGGTGGAATACTTACTATGAGCAAAGGGCCATAGAGGAATCTGCAATATTTGTGGTGGCCTCTACATGGGATTCCTTCCGGGACACCATTAAAGAACAATACTACCCCGTTGGAAGCTACTAGGACCAGTACACTAGATGGACCACCCTGCGTCAAGAAAGGGACAAGATAGTACCAGATTTCACCAATATTTTCCATACCGTGCACACCAAATTGGGTATGAAATACTCTGAGCGTCATCTTGTGCTCAAATAACGTGGTTGTTTGCATAGATACATTCAAACAAAAATGGATTTTCTAGACATCGCCTCATTGTGCATGACTTATAGATGCACTGTCAAGATCGAGCAAACATTAAAGCAGAAGAGGCGAGAGTTTGGATCTGCAAGCTCCTCACAATCGAAGCAGGGCAAAGGCGGCCCCAACCCACACAACAAGGGACCGAGATGAGATGGCCACTCTTAGGACAACTAGTCCAAACCACGACACAAGAAGGGAAATGAGAATACGAAGAAGGACACGGGAAAATGGTGTGAGTACCATAACATACCTTGGCACAACACTGAAGAATGCCACTCCAAGTAGTCACTCGTGGCCGAGCTGAACGCTTCCAAGTTAGAGGCCGATTCTGATTCTGAATCAAATCCTGAAGGAGGGAAGCGAATTATGGATGCTGAACCCAGTGCCACTGTCGCTACCACCAAACTCCAACCAATCAAACCAGAAGAACCAGAGGAAGGGGAATGCCTCTTTCACTCACATATGTGGGTAAAGGGGGCTCTGCTTCATTTCATTGTCAACATCGACAGTGAGAAGAACCTGATTTCAATAGAGGTCATCAAGTGGCTAGACCTGCCAACGATACCACACCCACAACCCTACACCATCCGCTGGCTTCGCCAAGGAAGAGATCTCCGTGTCAACCAATAGTGTTTTTTTCCCTACGACATCAAGCCTTTCAAAGATGAGGTATTGTGTGATATTTCTCCCCTTGAAGTTTGTGATGTTATTTTAGGACAACCATATTTATGGAAGTGTCATGTTGTGTATGAGTCTAGACCCCACAGTGTTATTATTACTTTGGGTAGACAATTGTATAGGATACTAGAGGTAGCGCCGCCTACCACTATTTATTTAATCTCTGCTAAGCAATGTAGTAAGGTCATTTCACAGACTGAGAAGTTCATCTTCTTTGTGATCCGTGCTCACAGTAAGAAGAAGGTCACCACCACATCCGTGTCCTCTACATAAAGCCTCTCTTTGCAGCAAAATCAAGTGGATGGGATCGTGGAAGAATACTGAGACATCTTCTCCTCACCCACCGGGGTACCGACACACTACCAAGTCAAGCATCCAATTGATATGACCCCCGGTGCACTTGTAACTAATGGACCAGTCTATCGTCGCTCGCTGATGGAGAATGAAGAAATTAGGTGTCAAATGCAAGAGCTTCTTCAAAAGGGGCACATTAGACCCAACTTGATCTAGATTTAGGAGCATAATGAATTGATTGAAAGACTGAATACAATAAACACAGATATATGAAGAATAACATAGATATCTAGTGAACAATATCTTCTATTGAATAATGAAATAGGATGAAACTGTAAAATTACATAAATGAAACACTTGCTCGAATGGTTGTAGTTATGTCTGAGAAGAGATGTGGCTGCTACGTGCATCCGTCTAAGAAGAATGGATTACAATGAGGCTCCAGAGGCCTCTTTGATATTACTGATGAATGCCAAAACCCTAGACATCCAAAAACCTAACCCTAGAAGGTGAAACACCAAAAGTCATGTGGACCCCTATGGGTAAGTTGGTATAAGTTGGTATCTCAACTTCTCAGGGTTGTAACTTTTGCATACGACCTTCGTTTTAGGGTTGTAACTTTTTCCAAGCCAATCATCAAGAAGCAATAATTATACATCCCTCTTCCTTTTCCCAAGAAGCCTTGGGAATCCATCTCAATGGATTACATGTCTGGCTTGTCGTCCACCAAGCAAGGAAATGACTGCGTATTTGTGGTCGTTGATCGGTTTTCGAAGATGGCCATCTTCACAGCCTACAAGAAGAATATCATAATGATAGATACTGCCAAGCTTTTCTTCGAACGAGTGTGGGTCCACTTTGGGATACCACAGACCATCATCTTCGACCGGGACAACTGGTTCCTCAACACATTTTGGTCGAGTCTTTGGTCTCTGTTGGACACCAAGATCACCAAATCCACTGCTTTCCACCCCTAAACCGACGACTAAACAAAGGTCGTCAATCAGATGATTGTGCATATCCCGTGCATGTACAATTATAAGCATCCACATACATGGGACGAGAGTCTCCCCTATGTTCAACACAATTACAACATAGCTCTCCATAGCTCCATTGACCATAGCCCATTTCAAGTGGGTCTTGGATTCCAACCCTTGGGACCCATGGATGTTGCACTTCCTCTTGCCACCACACAGACAGACTCTTCCCATGNAATGCTAAGTACAAGTAGCGCCATGATCAACACAAGGTACCACACTAGTGTCAGGTTGGTGACAAAGTTTGGTGGCATTTGTAGAAGGAGCGTCTCACAGGGCCCCATCAGAAGCTTCACCCACTTTTCTATGGGACTTACACTATCACCAAGGCCGTGGGTAGCAATGCTTTTGAGCTCAACACTCCACCTTTTCTTGTCTTGCATCCAGTGTTCAATGTGGACCTCCTTCGACCATATTTTCCACCATTATTGGACACCTCAGAGATCGCAGAACATATGACACCAACAAAGCTCAACCCTGACTGTATGGAACAAGCCTCCACTGATAAGATAGTGGACACACAGGTCAAGGGCACTCACCAAGAAAGGATCCAACTTTATCGGGTTGTCAAGGAAGGGAAATCCCTACACCAAGGCAAGTGGCTCACCCGGGGTCAAATCCAACAAAAGTTTCTTTACCTGATGGGGGAACTCAATGCAATGGATAACATTGCTTCCTAAGGGGGGACGATTGATCCAGGTGGATATTGGTGGCCACCCACCTATTCCAACTAGCTCCTCTTGTCCATTTTTGTTCAACACATTCTTCTCTACTTCTTTTTAATTGTGGGTTCTACAATTCTGGGGCTGTCTGAAGCCCCACACATCCTCCAAGTGGATATTGGTGGCCTCTTGCCTAATCCAACCGAATTATTTTGTATGTTTTCATGACAACACATCTTGCTGTACTTCCAGGGCCGTTTTGGGGCCCTGAACATTGTTTTTTTGGCTCGCCACATTCAAACTGTAAACAGAGTCAGAGTTTGACGATGAAATGTGTATTTCTCTGAAAGACCTTTCCAACAGGCTATCACATGCCTAAAACAAAGGTCGTATGCAAAAGTTACGACCCTGGGAAGTTGAGGTACCAACTTACACCAACTTACCCATAGGGGCCAACTTAACCATAGTTGGCGTTTCACCTTCTAGGGTTAGGTTTTTGGATGTTTAGGGTTTTGGAAAATATTGGTGAAATCTGGTACTGTCTGGTCCCTTTCTTGACGTAGGGTGGTCCATCTAGTGTACTGGTCCTCGTAGCTTACAACAGGGTAGTACTGATATTTAATGGCGTCCCAGAAGGAATCCCATGTAGGGGCCACCACAAATATTGTAGATTCATCCATGACCCTTTGCTCAGAGTAAGTATCCCACCAATGTTTAACATGGGGAACGACCTCGAGGAGTGCAAAAATGATCTTTTCCCTATCAGAAAAATATTGGAACGAAAAATACCCTTCGAGCAGATTCAACCATTTATCTACAACATCCGCATCTATCGTTCCTTCAAATAATGAAATATCAAAATTTACTTGTACCTTGAAGGGGGTTGCATGGCCTCTTGATGAAGATGCTTCTCCTGTGGGCAATCATCGAAGGATTTGCGCGAAGTTGTCCATCATTTCGTTCCTTTGTCACGCGAGGGCTTCCTCGAGCAACGTTTTAATAGGATCTCCTACTCCATCATCTTTCTTTTCGTCCCCCATGGGTTGTTGTCGGGCTCGACGCGATAGATCTTGTAATGGCTCGATTGGTTTGAGTCCCAACTTCTTATACCCAGATCTTGTCGAGGACATGCACAAAGAAAAATAAATGAAGAGCAGACCGCTCTGATACCACTGATCCAGATTTAGGAGCGGAACAAACTGATTGACAGACTGAATACAATAAACACATATATATGAAGAATAACACAAACATACATTGAACAATATCTTCTATTGAATAATGAAATAGGTTGAAACTGTAAAACTGCAGAACTGAAACACTTGCTCGAATGGTGGCAACTATATCTGAGAAGAGATGTGGCTGCTACGTGCATGCATCTGAGCATAATGGATTACAATGAGGCTCCATAGGCCTTTTTGATATTACTCATGAATGCCAAAACCCTAGACATCCAAAAACCTAATCCTGGAAGGTGAAACACCAAAAGTCATGTGGGCCCCTATGGGTAAGTTGGTACCTCAACTTCCCAGGGTCGCAACTTTTGCATACGACCTCCGTTTTAGGCGCGTGATAGCCCGTTGGAAAGGTATTTTAGAGAACTACACATTCTACCATCAAACTCTAACTTTATCTACAATTTGAATGTGAAGAGCAAAAAAAACAACATTTAGGGCCCCAAAACGGCCTTGGAAGTACAACAGGATGTGTTGACATGAAAACATACAAAATAAGCCAATTGGATTAGGCGAGAGGCCACCAATATCCACCTGGAGGATGTGTGAGGCTTCAAACAACCCCATAAGTGCAGAACCCACAATTACAAAGAAGTACAAAAGAACGTGCTAAACAAAAACGGGCAAGAAGAGCCAGTTGGAATAGGTGGGTGGCCACCAATATCCACCTGGAGCAACACTTATCTCAAAGGTTGGTGTGTGCTCTCACCAACCCTTGAGATAAGTGCACAAGGGATGATAACATATATCCCTTCTCACGAATCAAATTTCAGCATAATTCAAGTTTGACAATCATGGCCTTTTTTTTTTATTTACAATTTTATAGTGTTCCTTTTATTTTATGAATATTTTTTTAATTTTTCCCTTTTCTTAAAAATAAAAAATTGATTTTTTTTAATTAAAAAATAAAGAAGATGTAAGGACTTTTTTTCTTCCACTAATTTTATTTATATTTCCCTTTTTTTTCTTCTTAAAAGAAAATAATTTACCTTTCTCATCAATTAAAAATTAATTAAAAAATAAAATTGATTTATATAAAATAGAGTTGATTTATTTTTTTTGTTGATTAAAAATTATTAAAAATATAGAGTTGATCTATCTTTGTAGTTAATTAAAGATCTATTTTAAACTTGGATTTATCAAGTATCAAAAAAATTAAATTTTTTAAGGTGTAATTTTTTTATCATTCTATGCATGTATTAATTCTTTCATATTAAAAAAAAAAAAAATCATATCTAAAAAAAATCTCTTTTCATACTTACAAATCTAATATTAAAATAAATTATACTTATTTATTTATTTTTAATGTTATCATGTATGTATATATCTATAACATTTTTATCAAAATAATTAAACATCTCACTATTCTCACTGTAAAATAATAAAAAATAAAATATATCAACCTTTCTTTATTAACTAAATATATTTAAAACATCTTACTATTCTCAAGGTAAAATAATAAAAAATAAAATATATTAACTTTTCTTTATTAACTAAATATACTATTCTCAAG